>WNGS01094738.1:8785-22547 GCA_020271785.1 Procambarus virginalis
ACGAGGGACAAAAAACCGTATGTGCGCGCGGCATTTTTGTCGCTTAAGCGGCCAAACAAAAATGTGTATACTCTTTTTACTCTTCTGACGTTAGTTCTCGAGCTACGTATTTCATTTTGGTACCAATGTGTTCGCAATAAAATTCTCTAGAAGAACATCAGTAAAAACGGTCACTAAAAGTATAGGGAGACCAGCACCAAATAAAGAACTACGTAGATGACTCGCCGTGAGCGCAAAACGGCAACAAAATGTTTCTACTCTTGGGATTGTTGTCAACTCCACACTTGTCCTACAGCGTTAATTTTGGTATCAATGGATTCGCAATGAAATTCCCAACACAGAGATATGAATATAAACGTAGAATCATAGTCGCGGCCCACCCGCAAGAGTGTGGGAAGTGGTGGAACTGTTACCCGGTATCGGTGACGCAACGACACAAGCGCGATACGGTGCTTCGAAAGTTTATACTTATTTGACTGTCCTGACATTATTTTTGTATGTACGTCATTCATTTTTGTGTCAATGTGTTCGCAATAGAATGTTCTATAAGCACGTAGGTAAAAAAGATCAACAAAGCGTAAGTTAGAATAGCGCCAAATATAAAACAACGCTGGAACATATCAGTGAGCGTCAAACACACAGGAAATGTTTATACTATTGTTATGTTTTTCAAGTTTATACTTGTTGCACACAGTTATTTTTGGTTGTACATGGATCGGAATAAAATTCCCTAAACAGACATATGCATATAATAAATGATAAGGTGTAAACATGTCCAGTATAAACGGCTAAAGTCACCCACCTGCAACCCGTTTGGGACACTCTTGCAGACACGCAACACCCCGAAAAAAATCTATGAAGTTTCGAGTCTACTTACGGCAGTTTATGGGATACAGTGTTCATTCTGGTATCAAAATACTCCCAATAAGTTATACTACAAGAAATTGGACAAAATAGGTGTACTTACCAAGAAAAAACTGGTTGTGGAAGAGTAAGTTGAGCATCTTTTCTTCACTCCACCTTCTTCAGGTCAACATTCCTGAAGTTGCTCAACAGATGTTTTGTAGGTGGAGTGAAGCTGTTGCAGGTGGTTACTTCTTCACCACCCAATACACTCTTTTCCGGTGGTAACTGGTGTAGCAGGGAATAACACAGAGTGCAACGTTACAGGTCTTGCATCCTATGTTGGTGTCCTTCCTTTTACCGGACCGTGCACAGACATGACACTTGAGACGTTTTGGCAGTTTGTAAAGTTCATGTTTCAGTTTGTAGTTCAGGCGATGTTCAGAATCAACAATAGGGCCACGTCTTCTCGGTGTTGGTTGAGCATTTGAGTCAGAGTCATCTGACAAAACCGACTCGTCAAATGGCAGTGTGCCAGACATCTCGGGTTCTGAGTCCGTTCCTGCGTCAGCTTGAGGTGTTGAAGTAAATAAAGGCCGCCTCACACCAGATGGTCCAGGAGTTTGCACGGCGTCAGCATAGGCAGGACCTGTGTCATCATTTATGTCTGGAGCGTGCTGCAAGTGATGAGATACTGTTGCTATTTCAGGCCAATCTTCCGTGTCCCAGTGCAATAGGGCCCAAATTGCCACCTCGTGGAATTGTAGCAATGTTAGCTTTTTTCGATCAGTTGTATAGTATTTGTACAAAACAAAGGCATTATGCAATGCCATTTGCAGAAAATAAAACGTGATCTTTTTGGTCCACTTGTGAGTTTTCCTGGTAAAATGGTAATACTTCACCATTTGAAGTGGTCCACACCTTTCATGAACTTATTGTATTCACAAATTGCAGTAGGCTTGTTCACTGGTACCTGTTGTAGTCGAGTTGTTCCGTCGCGATTGCGCAATCGTTTCCTTCGCTGACATTGCTGAGTGTCTGCATTGTGGATGTTTGTAATGATTGAGACCACTCGCTTGTCTTTCCACAGTAGAATGAAGGTGTTATCTTTGCGGCGGTATATGGTGGTATCCAGTGGAAATTTAGCCTTGGCTATAGTTTGCAATTCCTTTGGGGCGCCACGTAGCAGTCTAATTGTGCCACATGTGTACACCCCAAGTTCTCTCAATTTTTCTGTTAGGTTTACCGAGTTGTAGTGCAGTTTCACTGCTAGAATCACTTGGCACAGTTGGTCGTGTAATCCTACGTCGAGAAACATTTCTGGTAGTTAGTTTTCTAGGTGGTTTACATGCACCACGTGTGCGCCTAGATGGAGGAGGAGGAGGGAGTAGCGGTGCCTCATCCTCCTCTGTGAGGTGCTCGGTCTCCTCATCACTCGTTGCTGTATCATTCGCTCTTTGGACGCCACTATAATCGTTGTAGTCATCCAAATCATCTTCAAGTCCTTCAACATCACCTGCATCATACTCAGCTTCTGATAAAGCTGCCACAACTTCAGGAATTTTCGTGGGTGTGATTTTCATTCCCTTGAACTTTTGATAAATCATAGTTATTCTGTCCTCTTTCGAGGACTTGGACACTTCCTTGGGCGTAGAACGGCTTGGGCCTTGACCTGGATCCATTGTTGATGGATGTATTGGGTATAAAACACACGGAAACGGGTATAAATGCAGAAAACCGTTCGAGTTTGGCGCGCGAGGGAAACGTGATCGACTCACGAAACGTGACGAGAAAACATTAGGCCTGTCACGTGACCGGGTAGGCCGACGCGCCATGCGCCCAAGCAGTGAGAAAGAGAACTTCATGGCGCTCAGTTTGAAACAAACCAGAAGTAAATCGGATAAAAATTGAATTTTATACAAATATTTTTTACGAAGACATAAATTTCAGTCCTGTGTGCATGAGCGGGTAGACGAAACAGGACTCGCGGGAGAGTCCTTGGCATGCGAAAGTGTATACCATGTACCATAACTTGTATACCATGCAAGGTGATGGAGAAGATCGTGAGAAATAATCTAGTAACACATTTGGAGAGAAGGGACTTCGTGACATTCCATCAACATGGGTTCAGGGAGGGTAAATCTTGCCTTACAGGCTTGATAGAATTCTACGATCAGGTAACAAAGATTAAGCAAGAAAGAGAAGGATGGGCGAACTGCATTTTTTTTACTGTCGGAAAGCCTTTGACACAGAACCCCATAAAAGGCTGATGCATAAGCTGGAGAAACAGGCAGGAGTAACTGGTAGGGCGCTCCAGTGGATAAGGGAGTACCTAAGCAATAGGAAGCAGAGAGTTACAGTGAGGGGTGAGACCTCAGATTGGCGTGAAGTCACCAGTGGAGTCCCACAGGGCTCTGTACTCGGACCTATCCTGTTTCTGATATACGTAAATGATCTCCCAGAGGGTATAGACTCATTCCTCTCAATGTTTGCTAACGACGCCAAAAATTATGAGAAGGATTAAGACAGAGGAGGACAGCTTGAGGCTTCAAGAAGACCTGGACAAGCTGCAGGAATGGTCGAACAAATGGCTGTTAGAGTTTAACCCAAGCAAATGTAATGTAACGAAGATAGATGTAGGGAGCAGGAGACCAGATACAAGGTATTATTTGGGAGACGAAAAAACTTAGTCAGAAAGAGAAAGACCTGGGGGTTGATATCACGCCAGACCTGTTCCCTGAAGCCCATATCAGAAGGATAACACCGGCGGCATATGCTAGATTGGCCAACATAAGAAAAGCCTTTAAAAACTTGTGTAAGGAATCATTCAGAACGTTGAATACCACATATGTCAGACCAATCCTGGAGTATACGGCTCCAGCATGGAGTCCATATCTAGTCAAGCATAAGACTAAACTGGAAAAGATTCAAAGGTTCGCCACCAGACTAGTACCCGAACTGAGGGGTATGAGCTACGTGGAAAGACTACGGGAATTAAACATCACATCACTGGGAGAAAGAAGAGTTAGAGGGGACATGATCACCACATACAATATTCTCAGAGGAATTAATAGGGTAGATAAAGAAAGACTATTTAACACAAGGGGCACACGCACTAGGGGGACACAGGTTAAAATTGAGTACCCAAATGAGCCATTAAGACATTAGATTTTTTTTGTCAGAATAGTTGACAAATGGAATGTATTAGGCAGTGATGTGGTGGAGGCTGAATCCATACACAGTTTCAAATGTAAATATGATAGTCCAATAGGCTCAGGAACCTGCACATTAGTTCATTGACAGTTGGGAGGTGGGACCGAAGAGCCAGAGCTCATCCCCAGCAAGCACAACTAGGTAAGTACATACACAGTTGATTGTCCAGATGATTGACAGTTGAGAGGACGGACCAAAAAGCCAGAGCCCCATCCCCGCAAGCACAACTAGGTGAATACCTTTCGTGTGTATTCACCTAGTTGTCCTTGCCGGGAATGAGCTCTGCTCTATCAGCCCGCTTCTCAACTGTCAAGCAATCAACTGTTACTAACTATTAACTATATTTTTTCCACACACACACACACACACAGGAAGCAGCCCATAACAGCTGTATAACTCCCAGGTAGGGTGAAAGAAACGCAGACATTGAGAGAAACGAGTTTATACCCTCTGGGAGATCATTTACATATATCAGAAACAGTATAGGTCCAAAAACTGACCCCTGCGGGACTCCACTTGTGACGTCTCGCCAATCTGAGACCTCACTTCTTACAATGACTCGTTGTCTTCTGTTGCTTAGGTACTCCCTTATCCAATGGAGTACCTTCCCTTTCACTCCAGCCTGCATATCCAGTTTTTTACTAGCCTCTTGTGTGGTACCGTATCAAAGGCTTTCTGGCAATCCAAAAATATGCGGTCTGACCACTCCTCTCTTTCTTGCCTGATTTTTGTTGCCTGGTCATAGAATTCAATTAACCCTGTGAGGAAGGGCTTACCATCCCTGAACCCATGTTGATGCTGCATTACAAAGTTCTTTCTCTCCAGATGTTCCACTAGCTTTCTTCGCACAATCTTCTCCATCAGCTTGCATGGTATGCAGGTTAGGGATACTGGCCTGTAGTTCAGTGCCTCCTGTCTATCCCCTTTCTTGTATATTGGGACTACATTAGCTGCTTTCCAAATTTCTGGAAATTCTGTTGCCAGTGATTTGTTATAT
Organism: Procambarus virginalis; assembly: GCA_020271785.1. NCBI lineage: Eukaryota > Metazoa > Arthropoda > Malacostraca > Decapoda > Cambaridae > Procambarus > Procambarus virginalis. The sequence goes on from WNGS01094738.1 coordinate 13,839, forward strand.
ACTATGGAGAGTGACAGGCACAGTGCTTCTGCTCCTTCCTTTAGTATAAAATGGGAGATTCCATCTGGGCCTATAGCCTTTGTCACATCCAACTTTAGTAAAAACTTCCTTACTTTCCCACTGGTAATCTCAAACTTTTCTAGTGGTTCCTAGTTAATTATTCCCTCTCTTATCTCTGGAATTTCTCCTTGCTCTAAGGTGAAGACCTCCTGGAATTTCTTATTCAGTTCCTCAATCACTTCCTTGTCGTTTGTAGTGCATCCTTCTGCCCCTATCCTTTATTTCCTTACCTGCTCCTTTACTGTTGTTTTTCTCCTTATGTGGCTGTGCAGCAATTTAGGTTGAGTCTTTGCCTTGCTTGCGATGTCATTTTCGTATTGCCTTTCTGCCTCTCTTTTCAACCTGACATATTCCTAGCACTCTGGTATCTTTCTCTGCTCTCAAATGTCTTGTTATTTCTACAGTTTCTCCATGCCCTTTTACTTTGCTGTTTAGCTAGCCTACATCTCATTAAACCATGGGTTTCTCATTTTTATTTCGTTGTCTTCCTTTTGGACCTGGACAAACATGTTTGCTGCCTCCTTACACTTCTGCGTGAAATAGTCCATCATGCCTTGAGCCGTCTTTCTCCTGAGCTCTGTTTGCCATGTTATATCTGTTAGGAATTTTCTTATCTTCTCATAATTTCCTTTCCAGAATGCCAGCCTTTTGTTTTCAGTACCCCTCCTCGAGTTCAATAAACCTTCAGCAACCAGGTACCCAAACGCCAGTACACTGTGGTCGCTCATTCCTACTGGGTTTCCTCAAAACCGATTTCCCTTATGTCTGAGTCGTTCAGCGTGAAGACTAGGACGAGTCTCGCTGGTTTATCGTTTCCTCTCATCCTTGTGGGTTCCCCGACATGCTGGCTGAGAATGTTTCTAGTCCCCGCCTCCAATAGTTTGGCTCTCCACGTATCCTCGCCTCCATGCGGTTCCTTGTTCTCCCAGTCTATCCTTCCGTGATTGAAGTCCCCGTGTGTGTGTGTGTGTGTGTGTGTGTGTGTGTGTGTGTGTGTGTGTGTGTGTGTGTGTGTGTGTGTGTGTGTGTGTGTGTGTGGTGTGTGTGGTGTGTGTGGGGGGGGGTGAGGACAACACATTTGACCCGTGAGGTCAACCCAATGTATATGGCAAAATGGCTAACCCATTTTGTTATATCCAACAAAGACATGGATGAGAATATTACAAACCACCTTATAAAATTTGCAGACGACACTTAAGATCTTTTGTAAAGTAGGAAGACCGGCAAATACTCTTTAATATTGACAAATGAACGACCAAGTATCTAGGCCATAAATCTACGTCACAACTATCAATTCAACAACAATACCATGCACAATATTGAAGAAGAAAAAAGACCAAAGAGTCAGGATCCATCAGTCATTGAAAACTGGACAAGTGGAAGCTGCAGTAAAAAGAAGCCTATCAAATCCAGTAATAATTCGAACCTTTGATTTAAAAATGTGGTTGTTGTGCTGTAGAAATCACCCACAATTGGACTTGTGTATGCAAGCATGGAGCCCACACCACCAGTCGGACATGTCGGCCTTGGTGATATACACAGCGACTAAAACCATCCCAGAACTAAGTGGACTCTCACCAGGAAAGGTTTACAGCCACAGGACTAACAACAATACAAACCAGACATAACTGGACGGATCTCACACAATTTTGTAAGAATACTGAACAGATTGGAGGACATTAATCCAGACCACTTCTTATAATAGTCATACGTAACACATATATATAAGGAGCAATTTTCATTGCAAGTCTTTACAAATAGTTTGGTGTGGTCAACGAGGGGTAGCATATAGGGAACTGATGAGAGCATATATGGTGCTGGGTGTGGACAACAGCGAGGGGTAACATATAGGGAACAGATGAGAGCATATATGGTGCTGGGTGTGGACAACAACGAGGGGTAACATATAGGGAACAGATGAGAGCATATATGGTGCTGGGTGTGGTTCAACAACGAGGGGTAACATATAGGGAACTGATGAGAGCATATATGGTGCTGGGTGTGGACAACAACGAGGGGTAACATATAGGGAACAGATGAGAGCATATATGGTGCTGGGTGTGGACAACAGCGAGGGGTAACATATAGGGAACAGATGAGAGCATATATGGTGCTGGGTGTGGACAACAACGAGGGGTAACATATAGGGAACAGATGAGAGCATATATGGTGCTGGGTGTGGACAACAACGAGGGGTAACATATAGGAAACAGATGAGAGCATATATGGTGCTGGGTGTGGACAACAACGAGGGTAACATATAGGGAACAGATGAGAGCATATATGGTGCTGGGTGTGGACAACAACGAGGGGTAATATATAGGGAACAGATGAGAGCATATATGGTGCTGGGCAACCTGCTCTTGCACAAGACAGCACATATATGACTTATTGCTTATAGTCACTATTTCGCCTATAAATAGTATATATGTGACATATTCCAAGCCATATTTTTTTTCAAGGCACTAATTTTTTCTCTCAATTGTATTAAACATTAGAGATTTCATACAAAATTTGGCAATATCCCGAGTTACTTTACAATTTATTTAAATATTTTCGTTTTGTTTTATTATTTTTATAAAACTGTTATATCAATTTAGGTATAGGTTCAGTATTGTAATATCTTAACATACTAAGAAGGTTAGGTTGTGGTTTTCTATTCAGATTTTTCAAGGTAAACTCAAATATTCGCAATAAATTAGTATGTCACATATGCACTTATTCATAAGCAAGATATTGACTATAAGCAAGTCAATATGAATGTAGAAAATAGAGAACTATTAGCTGAATATCAAATAAATGGATTTAAACTATTTCACACAGATCGATATATTAGACGAGGAGGGGGAGTAGCCATATATGTTAGGGACAATTTGAAATGTAGTCTCAAAGAGGGAATCAAAACTGAGCCACACACAGAAACTATTTGGATAGAATTAAACGAAAAAGCAAATATTATAATAGGAGTTATATATAGGCCACCAAATTTAGACAGAATGGAAGCAAAGCATCTATGGGATGAAATATCTAGAGCATCTAGATCTAACAGTATTTATGTCATGGGTGACTTTAATTTTAGTGGAATAAACTGGTTGAACAAAACAGGGAATAGTGAAGCACAAGATTTTCTAGAATTAATTGACGATCGATTGCTTTCTTACGCAACACATTAAGGAACCAACGCGGGGAAATAATATTTTAGATTTAGTGTTAACTAACAGGGAAACACAAATTAAGGACATGGAAATAGGGAGTGAGCTAGGGAACAGGGATCACAAAGAAATCAAATTTAGCATAGAATGGAATAGACCTGTAGGAGAAAATTCTGTTAAAGTGCCAGATTTTCGAAAAGCTGATTTTAACAGCCTAAGAAATTTTCTGGGTCAAATTGATTGGAAAGTCTTGGGTATGGGGGTGTAGGCCGGTCTTGGAGCGAGACATGAACCCAGCGATAGGTGATGTAAAAGGGGATTTCGATGTGGATTCAATATATAACTTATTTAAGAATATTCTAAACAAAGCACAGGAACGTAGTATACCATACAAATTGAACAGATCGAATACTAATGACCCAAAGTGGATAACAAAGAATTTGAAGAACCTTATAGGTAAAAAGAGAGCCTGGTACAAAAGGATTAAAAATGGGGAGGTTACTTTAGAACAGGAATTCGTACAACTGGATAGAAATGTTAAAAAAGAGATAAGGAAAGCAAAAAGAAACTATGAAGTTCGCATAGCAGGGCAAGCAAAGACAAATCCTAAAGGGTTTTTTCAGTTATATCGAACTAAGACTAGGGAAAGGATAGGTCCATTAAAAACTGAGACAGGTCAAATAACGGATAATGACGAGGAGATGAGTAGTATTTTTAACAAATATTTTATATCTGTATTTACTAAAGAAGAACTTAACAATATGCCTTCAGCCGAACAAGTCTATGTGGGTGGGGATGAGGACAGGTTGACTAGTTTAGCAGTTACCAGGGAGGATGTAATTAAACAATAGTAAAACTAAAACCAAACAAATCCCCAGGGCCGGATGAAGTGTTTGCCAGGGTGCTTAAAGAATGCAAAGAGGAGCTTTCCGAGCCACTGTCAACCATATTTAATAAATCAATAGAGTTAGGCAGAGTGCCAGAGTCATGGAAGGTAGCTAATGTGGTACCATTTTTAAGAAAGGAGATAGATCACTTCCGTCAAACTATCGGCCAATTAGCCTAACGTCTATTGTGGGAAAGTTACTTGAATCGATAATTGCAAATACAATTCGTCTTCATCTTGAAAAACATAAATTAATAAATGAGTCGCAACATGGTTTTACAAATGGCCGTTCATGTTTAACAAATTTGCTATCTTTTTATTCCAGCATAGTTGAGGCAGTTGATAGTGGTAAGGATTGTGATGTTGTGTACCTTGACTTTAGCAAAGCTTTTGATACAGTGCCACATGAAAGACTAATTAAAAAATAGAGGCTCATGGTATTGGGGGTGCTATATTAAGTTGGATTAGGGCATGGCTATTCCAAAGGAAACAGAGAGTTAGTATAAATGGGGTTAAGTCAGAGTGGGATAATGTTGTTAGTGGAGTGCCTCAAGGCTCTGTCCTGGGACCTCTGTTGTTTATAATATATAAATGATTTAGATTCAGGTTTGAGTAGCAACATTTGCAAATTTGCAGATGATACAAAAATCGGTAGGGAAATTAACACGAAAGAAGACTCGGTATCACTTCAAGTTGATCTAAATAGGTTTTAAAATGGTCAAAAGACTGGCAGATGCAGTTTAATGCTGATAAATGTAAAGTTTTGAGGCTAGGTAATGATGATAGAGTTACAAGATACGAGCTAGATGGTGTTGAGATTGCGAAGTCGGATTGCGAAAGGGATCTAGGAGTTATGATTAGTAAGAATTTAAAACAAAAGGATCAATGCATGAATGTTCGTAATAAGGCAAATAGGACACTGGGATTTATTAATCGAAGCGTTAGTAACAAGACACCTGGTGTGGTTCTTCAGCTATATCTTGCTCTGGTTAGGCCCCATTTAGATTATGCAGTTCAGTTTTGGTCGCCGTACTATAGAATGGATATAAATTCACTTGAACGTGTCCAGCGTAGGATGACAAAGTTAATTCCCCAAATTAGAAATCTTTCATATGAAGAAAGATTAATAAAGCTTAAATTGCATTCACTGGAAAGGCGAAGAGTTAGGGGTGACATGATAGAGGTTTACAAGTGGATGAATGGACATAACAAAGGGGATATTAATATGGTATTAAAAGTATCAACACAAGACAGAACACGAAACAATGGGTATAAATTGGATAAGTTTAGATTTAGGAAAGACTTGGGTAAATACTGGTTCGGTAACAGGGTTGTTGATTTGTGGAACCAATTACCGCGTAACGTGGTGGAGGTGGGATCCCTCGATTGTTTCAAGCGTGGGTTGGACACGTATATGAGTGGGATTGGGTGGTTATAAATAGGAGCTGCCTCGTATGGGCCAATAGGCCTTCTGCAGTTACCTTTGTTCTTATGTTCTTAAGTGCGAGAACGGGTTGTGTTTGGTGTGGTCAACGCACTGACCCTAGACCATGCTGATGCTGAGCATAGAGTTGGTTAAGAATATAACCGCTAGTAAGTCCAATATATATAATATAATATTACCTTTCAAAGAAGTACAAATATGGGAGTCGTCACTGTATTCAGGAGGTATGAAGCATAAATACCCAAGTCTCCCCCTTATATACCCACACCTGACTCCTCCCACTCTGGCTTTCCCCAGGCCTGGTGTCTCACTTATATAGCATCTCCTGACTCCTCCCACTCTGGCTTCCCCAAGCTTAAATTATCCTACTTTTTTGTTTACGTTTCGCCCCGAGGGGCGAGTTTATTGGGCAGCGCCACTCATCCTGTGAGTGGACACACCGCAGTAGTGACAGTATTGGGCAGCGTCACTCATCCTGTGAGTGGACACACCGCAGTAGTGACAGTATTGGGCAGCGTCACTCATCCTGTGAGTGGACACACCGCCATAGTGATAGTATTGGGCAGCGTCACTCATCCTGTGAGTGGACACACCGCCATAGTGATAGTATTGGGCAGCGTCACTCATCCTGTGAGTGGACACACCGCCATAGCGACAGTATTGAGCGGCGTCACTCATCCTGTGAGTGGACACACCGCCATAGTGACAGTATTGGGCAGCATCACTCATCCTGTGAGTGGACACACCACCATAGCGACAGTATTGGGCAGCGTCACTCATCCTGTGAGTGGACACACCGCCATAGCGACAGTATTGAGCGGCGTCACTCATCCTGTGAGTGGACACACCGCCATAGTGACAGTATTGGGTAGCGCCACTCATCCTGTGAGTGGACACACCGCCATAGTGACAGTATTGGGTAGCGCCACTCCTCCTGTGAGTGGACACACCGCCATAGCGACAGTATTGGGCAGCGTCACTCATCCTGTGAGTGGACACACCGCCATAGCGACAGTATTGGGCAGCGTCACTCATCCTGTGAGTGGACACACCGCCATAGTGACAGTATTGGGTAGCGTCACTCATCCTGTGAGTGGACACACCGCCATAGTGACAGTATTGGGCAGCGCCACTCATCTTGTGAGTGGACACACCGCCATAGTGACAGTATTGGGCAGCGTCACTCATCCTGTGAGTGGACACACCGCCATAGCGACAGTATTGGGCAGCGTCACTCATCCTGTGAGTGAACACACCGCATTAGTGACAGTATTGGGCAGCGCCACTCATCCTGTGAGTGGACACACCGCCATAGTGACAGTATTGGGCAGCGTCACTCATCCTGTGAGTGGACACACCGCCATAGCAGCATGTACAACACTCCCCAATAGTAAGACAACACACTGGGTTGTTCATCCTGTCACTTGTACCCAGACACAGCTGGGACTTGCTTAACTGTCTCAAGTGAACAGCCCACCAAACAAGATTAAATTTTTTCAAAACTTACAAACTAACGTTATCTTGAGGGTGCAAAATACGGGAATTTTATGAGAATAGCACTTACACTTCAGAGATAGTATTTTCTTAACTCATACAATGTGGGGTTTACTATGATAAACACACATCTAATGTCTCTTAGATGCCTCTTATCTAATGTCTCTTAGATGCCTCTTATCTAATGTCTCTAAGATACACATTCTCTCAGGTAGTGGTCAAGGCGTAGTCCGTCACTCAAACCACAGACTCTGAACCTCCGCTGCTCAGATATTGTTTCCATCCCATATCTTGGATATTGGCATCCAAGACGAACCCTTACTATCATCATAGTGACTCTAGCACTCCTCACACTGTGACTGTGGCACTCCTCACACTGTGACTGTAGCACTCCTCACACTGTGACTGTGGCACTCCTCACACTGTGACTCTGGCACTCCTCACACTGTGACTCTAGCACTCCTCACACTGTGACTCTAGCACTCCTCACACTGTGACTCTAGCACTCCTCACACTGTGACTCTAGCACTCCTCACACTGTGACTCTGGCACTCCTCACACTGTGACTCTAGCACTCCTCACACTGTGACTCTGGCACTCCTCACACTGTGACTCTAGCACTCCTCACACTGTGACTCTAGCACTCCTCACACTGTGACTCTGGCACTCCTCACACTGTGACTCTGGCACTCCTCACACTGTGACTCTAGCACTCCTCACACTGTGACTCTGGCACTCCTCACACTGTGACTCTAGCACTCCTCACACTGTGACTCTAGCACTCCTCACACTGTGACTCTGGCACTCCTCACACTGTGACTCTAGCACTCCTCACACTGTGACTCTGGCACTCCTCACACTGTGACTCTAGCACTCCTCACACTGTGACTCTAGCACTCCTCACACTGTGACTCTAGCACTCCTCACACTGTGACTCTAGCACTCCTCACACTGTGACTCTGGCACTCCTCACACTGTGACTCTGGCACTCCTCACACTGTGACTCTGGCATTCCTCACACTGTGACTCTAGCACTCCTCACACTGTGACTCTGGCACTCCTCACACTGTGACTCTAGCACTCCTCACACTGTGACTCTAGCACTCCTCACACTGTGACTCTAGCACTCCTCACACTGTGACTCTAGCACTCCTCACACTGTGACTCTAGCACTCCTCACACTGTGACTCTGGCACTCCTCACACTGTGACTCTGGCACTCCTCACACTGTGACTGTGGCACTCCTCACACTGTGACACTAGCACTCCTCACACTGTGACTGTGGCACTCCTCACACTGTGACTCTAGCACTCCTCACACTGTGACTGTGGCACTCCTCACACTGTGACTCTAGCACTCCTCACACTGTGACTCTAGCACTCCTCACACTGTGACTCTTTCACTCCTCACACTGTGACTCTAGCACTCCTCACAAATGCTTTTAAATGCCCACTTGGGGACTGTAAGCCCCAAAGAACTCAGTATATAGGCAAGACAACGTCTCTTTCCAGGCGATTAACACTGCATAAACAACAGGGCTCCATCAAGGGAACATATAATCTCCTCTCACAACCAGACCATCACCAGAGAAATCTTAACAAACAAAACAGAAATTATCGATAGATACAACGATAGCAAGAGGTTCGACATCAGCGATGCACTACACATCAAAA
>WNGS01094738.1:35243-76548 GCA_020271785.1 Procambarus virginalis
GGGCTCCATGTTCACTGCCATGCCTCTGGTGGTGCTCCATGTTACAATACCGTGCCTCTGGTGGTGCTGCATGTTCACTACCGTGCCTCTGGTGGTGCTGCATGTTCACTACCGTGCCCTCTGGTGGTGCTGTATGTTCACTACCAGTGCTCTGGTGGTGCTCCATGTTTACTACCGTGCCTCGGGGGTGCTGCATGTTCACTACCGTGCCTCTGGTGGTGTTGCATGTTCACTACCGTGCCTCTGGTGGTGCTGCATGTTCACTACCGTGCTCTGGTGGGGCTACATGTTCACTACCGTGCCTCTGGTGGTGCTGTGTGTTCATACCGTGCTCTGGTGGGGCCTCCATGTTCACTACCGTGCCTCTGGTGGTGCTGCATGTTCACTGCCGTGCTCTGGTGGGGCTCCATGTTCACTACCGTGCCTCTGGTGGGGTCCATGTTCACTACCGTGCCTCTGGTGTGCTGTATGTTCACTACCGTGGCTCTGGTGGGTCTCCATGTTCACTACCGTGCCTCTGGTGGTGCTGTATTTTCACTACCGTGCTCTGGTGGTGCTCCATGTTCACTACCGTGCCTCTGGTGGTGCTCCATGTTCACTACCGTGCCTCTGGTGGTGCTGCATGTTCACTACCGTGCCTCTGGTGGTGCTCCATGTTCACTACCGTGCCTCTGGTGGTGCTGCATGTTCACAACCGTGCTCTGGTCGTGCTCCATGTTCACTACCGTGCTCTGGTGGTGCTGTATGTTCACTACCGTGCCTCTGGTGGTGCTCCATGTTCACTACCGTGCCTCTGGTGGTGCTGCATGTTCACTACCGTGCCTCTGGTGGTGCTGCATGTTCACTACCGTGCCTCTGGTGGTGCTCCATGTTAACTACCGTGCCTCTGGTGGGGCTCCATGTTCACTACCGTGCTCTGGTGGGGCTGCATGTTCACTACCATGCCTCTGGTGGTGCTCCATGTTCACTACCGTGCCTCTGGTGGGGCTGCATGTTCACTACCGTGCCTCTGGTGGTGCTCCATGATCACTACGGTGCCTCTGGTGGTGCTGCATGTTCACTACCGTGCCTCTGGTGGGGCTCCATGTTCACTACCGTGCCTCTGGTGGGGCTCCATGTTCACTACCGTGCCTCTGGTGGGGCTGTATGTTCACTACCGTGCCTCTGGTGGTGCTGCATGTTCACTACCGTGCCTCTGGTGGTGCTGCATGTTCACTACCGTGCCTCTGGTGGTGCTGCATGTTCACTACCATTCCTCTGGTGGGGCTCCATGTTCACTACCGTGCTCTGGTGGGGCTCCATGTTCACTACCGTGCCTCTGTTGGGGCTGTATGTTCACTACCGTGCCTCTGGTGGTGCTCCATGTTCACTACCGTGCCTCTGGTGGTGCTGCATGTTCACTACCGTGCCTCTGGTGGGGCTGCATGTTCACTACCGTGCCTCTGGTGGGGCTGCATGTTCACTACCGTGCCTCTGGTGGGGCTGCATGTTCACTACCGTGCCTCTGGTGGGGCTGCATGTTCACTACCGTGCCTCTGGTGGGGCTCTGCATGTTCACAAAACATGGCGGTTCACCTTGGGTACGTTTGTGACTCTCCGCCCTCCTACTTAATAGGTACACCCATTTGTTAATTAATGTGAGCATATGTCTACCCATCCATGCATATATTCATCTATCTATACCCATCTGTTTCTTTACTGCATGAAGTTCCCAAGACGACTCCAGGAGAAGGACGTCCCTGTGTGGACTACAGAGCTTCAACCCTCCTCCCCCACAGTTGCTCACTCCCACACACTCTAGACTGCTCTAACATACTGCATACAACAATCACATTCTCAAAAATAGATTAGGTGCGACATGACACGCATGTGACATGACATGCGACATCACACGCTGGGCGACACGACGCCCAGTGACATCTATCTCCCTTCAACGCGCTTGATGGCACAAGCGAGGAAACACAAGACGTTGGACGGAGGAACTCCTTGTCACATATGCGGCCATAACACTTCTGACGTGTTCCCGAGGGACGTGACTGCCACCATGTCACCGACCCCACACACCTGACTGACGGCCTGGCAACCAAGGCCGACCCCCACACACACCTGACTGACAGCCTGGCAACCAAGGCCGACGCCCACACACACCTGACTGACGGCCTGGCAACCAAGGCCGACCCCCACACACACCTGACTGACAGCCTGGCAACCAAGGCCGACCCCCACACACACCTGACTGACGGCCTGGCAACCAAGGCCGACCCCCACACACACCTGACTGACGGCCTGGGAACCAAGGCCGACCCCCACACACACCTGACTGACGGCTTGGCAACCAAGGCCGATTTATACTGGTCGAGTCACTCGATACGTGATCTCGGTTCATGGTGAGCATGTGTAGGGGCTACACTCTCTTCCTTGTGACCTTCGATGTAATTCCTAGCCTACCCCCCCCCCCCTGCTTTCCCACACACATAAACACACGCATATGTGTGTGCGCAACCCGTTCTCGCAAATTTGTATAGTCAATATTGACTTATTAGTTACCTGCATAGGTGACATACTTTTACATAATAGTTTCCCTTGAAAATCGTCATAGAAAACACCGACATTACCTAACCTACTTAGTATGTTAATATAAGCATCTTATTGCTCCGTAATTACAATTATTACCTAACCCATACCTATAATAAGTTAAGTAATAATTGTATTTACGAAGCTATAAGGTGCTCATTTTAACATACTAAGTAGGTTAGGTAAGGTCGGTGTTTTCTATGAAGATTTTCAAGGGAAACTATTATGTTTTGTATGTCACCTATTCAGGTAACTAATATGTCCATATGTCCCGGTTTGCCACTCAGAGACCTCACCGTGACTCGCTGTTTTCTGTTGCTTAGGTTCTCCCTTATCCAATGGAGTACCTTCCCTTTCACTCCTGCCTGCACCTCCAGCTTGTGCACTAATCTCTTATGTAGTACCGTGTCAAAGACTTTCCGGTAATCCAAAAATATGCAGTCTTCCCACCAAATATTCGCCCACCAAATGCCCGCCCACAAAATGTGCAGTCACACACACACACACAGTGAGTGTGTGTGCGTGCACGTGTTAGAGATAAGTATATGTAGTAGCTATAATAGATGAAAATTAGATTGGTTTGAAAAGCGGGGTCCAAGAACTAATAGCTCGATTCTGCCGACACTAGTAAATACAAATAGTAAATACACACACACGCGCGCACAAGAAGGCTAATACACAACCCTGAGAGGCAGGCGGGAGTAGACGGAAACGCACTATCATAGGTATGGAATTACCAGATAGATAAGTGTCAGAGATTGACAGTGAGGGGGCGAGGAGTTGGACTGGCGTAGAGTATCAAGCGGGGTGCCTCAAGGATCTGTGCTGGGTCCTATACTATTCGTCATTTGTGTAGATGACTTGACTGCAGGAGTTGTATCTTTTATTTCAATGTTTGCAGGTGATAAAAACTAATGAGGAGGGTTGAGACAGATGAGGATTGTAAGATTCTCCTGGATGACTTGAACAGTTTGAAGAGATGGTCCGAGACATGACTGCTAGAGTTCAACACTAACAAGTGCAAGGTGATGGAAATGCAAACAGGAGCCAGGAGACCGAAAGGCCAAATATACGATGAAGGGAAACTACCTCCCTATAACGTCTAAACAAAAAGACCTGGGAATGGACATAACACCAAACCAAACTCCAGAGGCTCATATAAATATAATAACGTCAGCTGCATACTCTACTCTGGCAAAAGTTAGAACATACTTCAGAAACTTGAATAAGGAGACTTTTAGATCACTGTATACCGCCTATGTGAGGCCAGTCTTAGGGTCTCCACGATGAGGCGGCATACTCTATCTAAAAAACACATTAGGAAGCTCAAAAAGGTGCAGAAGTTTGCAACGAGACTCGTCCCAGAACTTCGAGGGATGAGGCACGAAGACAGACTGAAAGAACTAAACCTCACGACGTTAGAAGGGAGGAAGGGGAGAGGGACATGATACAGACGTATAAAATACTTAGAGGATGGAAAGGTGGAAAGAGAGGAAATGTTTACAATGAATATCAGCAGAACAGGAGAGCACAGATGGAAGCTTGAGACTCAAATGTGTCATAGAGATGTTACAAAGTTTTCCTGTAGCGTAAGGGTAGTGAGTAAATGGAATGACCTAAAGGAGCAGATTGTAGAGGCTAACTCCATAACTTTAAAAGCAGGTATGATATAGGAATAGGCCAGGAGTCATTACATTAGACAATCAACGGCTTGAAAAGCGGGGTCCAAGAGCTAGAACTCGATCCTGCAGGCATAAATAGTTGAGTATACACACAGACACACATACACTGGGAAAATAGAGAACCACAAGGAGGGACAGTAACATGGCGAGCTAAATTATTGGACGTTTCAGCAAGAAACTTTTTTTGCCAACGGGCCAACAAGAATGAGGGGTAATGATGAACCAGCCAGACTTGATCTGATATTCACCCTGAACAAGTCAGACATAAGGGAACTCAAATCAGAAACCCTCCCTTCCCCATAGGTATGAGTGACCACAGCGTCCTAACATTTGAGTATCTGATGGTAGTAGGAATAACCCATCAAAGGAAAGGATAAAAAAGTAGAAGGTTGGAATACCGAATGAGAAACTATGATGAGATTAGAAACATTCTAATAGGAAGACAGAACTCGGCGGAAAGTCTGTACAAGGCATGATGGGCAACATCACTCAGAAGTGTCAGGAGGCAGGAAACAGGTTTACCCCGGCCCAGAAAGGAAAAAACAAAAAGCCAAAGTGGGAATCCGTGGTTCAGTCAGGCATGTAAGAGACTATAGAGCGGAGGGAGACCCCAAAGGGCACGAAATGGGTACTTCAGTGTAAGGAGAGAAGCAGAGAGACAGTTTGAAAATGACATAGCAAATAAAGCCAAGACCCCAACGAAAACTGCTGTACAGCCATATCGGGAGGAAAACAACAGTGAAAGAATAGGTATTAAAACGGAAAAAGGGAGAGGATGGTACACAGAGAATGACAAAAAGTGTGCGAAGAACTCAAGAGATTCTAGGAGGTCTTCACAATAGAGCAGGGAAACGCTCTTGAACTAAGAGGATAGCGATAAACCAAGCGGACTTGGAAGATATTGAAAATACAAGAGATGAGATTAGGGGGTGGCTGCTCGATCTAGATGTGATTAAGGCTGTTGGACCTGATGGATGCTAAAAGAAGGTGCAGAAGCACTTTGCATGCCACTATCTATGGTGTATAACAAGTCATTGGAAACCTGGAAACAGGAGACCTACCAGAGAGTTGGAAGACAGCTAATGTAGTCTCAATATACAAAAAGGGGCATAGGCAGGAAGCCCTAAATTACAGGCCGGTGTCTTTAACTTGTGTACCATGCAAGATGGAGAAAATCATGAGAAAAAGCCTGGTAGTACATCTGGAGAGAATGGACTTCGTAACACGTCACCAGCATGCGTTCAGGGATGGCAAGAAGTGTCTCAAAGCTTTAATAGAAGTCTATAACCAAGCAACAAGCATTAGGCAAGAAAGAGAAGGATGAGCAGACTGCATTTTCTTGGACAGTCAGAAAGCGTTTGAAACAGTATCCCAATAAGAGGATGTTGCCTAAGCTGGAGAACCCAGCTGGAGTAAATGGTAGGGTGATCCATTGGATAAGAGACTACCTCAACAACAGGAAGCAGAGTGTTACTGTGAAGGGTGAGACCTCAGATTGTTGTGATGTCACTAGTGAAGTCCTACAGAGCTCTGTACTCGGCCCTCACTTCTTTCTGATACAAGTGAGTGATATCCAGAGGGCATAAACTCATTCTTCTCAATGTTTGCAAATGATGCTAAAATTATGCAAAGAATAAGACAGAGGACGACTGCAGGAGGCTACAGGATGACCTGGACAGACTGAAGGAATGGTCCAGCATATGGCTACTAGAGTTTTAACTCGAGCAAGTGCAACGTGATGAATATAGGCATAGGAAGCATAAGGCCAAACATAAGGTACAGATGGGAGTGGAAATCTTTAGGAGTCAGGAAGAGAGAAAGAAAGATCTACGGGTTGATATCACATCAGACTTGTCTCCTGAAGCTCACATCAAAAAGATAATATCAGCGGCGTATGCAAGGCTGGCAAATATATGAACTGCCTTAAGTAATTTGTGTAAAGAATAATTCAGAACCTTGTATACCTCATATGTCAGACCACTACAGGAATATGCGGCTCCAACCTGGAGTCCATATCTAGTCATAACCAAAACGAAAGGTCAGAGCTATGCCACCAGACTAGTCCCGAGCTGAGAGGTATGATCTACGAGGAAAGATTGCTGGAACTGAACATCACGACACTGGAAGACAGAAGAGTTAGGGGAGACATGATCACTGCCTACAAAATTCTCAGAGGTATTGACAGGGAAGATATAGAAACAGTTTAGCAGGGGTGGTATGCAAACAAGAGGAGAGAGATGGTAAACTTAATATCCAAATCAGCCACAGGGACTTAGAAAAAACTTGTTCAGTGTCAGATAGTTAACAAATGGAAGCATTAGGCAGTGATGTGGAGGCTGACTCATACACAGATTCAAATGTAGATATGATAGAGCCATACACACACACACAACACACAAGAGCAATCATCCCTGTAAAATATTTGAAAGAATAATTAAGCTATGACTGGTTGCACACCTGGAGAACGTTAGGTTTGTGAACAAACATCAACTGGAAAGTTCTGGGTTCGGAAAGAGAAATCGTGCCTAACAACCTTTTGGATTCTATGATAAAAAACTAGGATAAGACAGGACAGAAATGGTTGGGAAGGCTGCATATTTCTGGACTGTCAAAAGCCTTTGATACAGTACCGCACATGAGACTGCTGTTCAAACTCGAGAGGCAGGCGGGGTGGGAGGAAAGGCCCTAGCATGGATCAGAAAGTACCTAACAGGAATGAGTCAGANGTTGGTAACACTTTTAAAGAAGTTTGTAAATTTTAGAAACTACAACAGCCCTCACGACTGCTTACCATCCGCAAGCAAACGGTATGACTGAAAGAACCAATCGTACAATCAAGGATATGCTAGCAATTCTTGCAGAGAAAGATGCTGCCACCTGGGATGAACAACTCCCCTATGTTCAACTAGCCTTGAACACTGCCATTCATCAGTCAATTAACACTCAACCACTGCTGCTTTTCACGGGGCGCTCATGTAATTTCCCATCAGGTCTGCTTAACAGACACGAGATTGTGTACGGTGAGGATTATCCTTCAGAAATCCTCTCTAAAATGCGAAATGCTTGGAGGATTGCCGCTGAGGCTTCTAAGACTGCGAGGCCGGTATGCGCACTATTATGATAAGAAGGTTCAACCGTTGACACTTAGAGAGGGAAGCTTGGTTATGAGGTTAAATGAAAAGGCACCTGCCAATCAAAGTAGGAAGCTAGCACCTAGATGGCGTGGACCATACAGAGTAATTAAGAAGCTTGGACCAGTTAATTTTCTGATCAGGGGAATTTTGATGACCAGGGTGACACAACTATTCATGTCAACAAATTAAAGTGTTACGTTGCCAGGGAGGAACTGGAACTGCCTTCAGCGATTCCCATTCCTGACCCTTCTGAGTTGACTGACCCAGCTGGGATTGCCCAGGAAGGAGAGGAGGACCTTCTGTCAACTCTCATTGGTACCCAGGGTCAGCCTTGTCACCCTATGTTAACGAGGTCACGGGCGAGGCAGGGAGAGTTTTAGTAAGTTGTCTTGCCCCTTAGCAGTTTTATCAGAGTTCTTAAACTGGCAATTGTTTTGAGATTTTGTCATGGAATGTATTCAGAGTTCATGCCTTACCTACTCTTGGGCTGTACCCTGTCACCAAAGCCCAGGGGAGAGTCCTTGTTTCCGCCAGTCGGAGTGTTAATCTGTCTTCCCAGGTCTGCTTGTCCACACCGCTCTGTCCCCGGTACCTGCTACTCGTGAACCAACATTGAGGCCAGAGGGGTCACCCCTCTGGTACAGTGGAGAGGGGGTTACGTTACACCCCACCCCCTCCCAACAATCCCAGTAACCTCTCCACACGGTTACCTGGGAGGGTGATAGTTACACCATTCACCCAGCCGACACCTCTCACCACACGAGGTTGTCCAAGCCAGCAGAGCACAGATGTCCAGATGTCGACGTACCATGGTGGGCCCCAGTCTTGCCGTTCATCATCAGAAATACCCACCTGCCTGCTGCGACACACCGTGCAGGCACACCGGAAGTGGAGGCGCGAGGTCAACAAGCGGGTATGCCGGCAGCAGTCACCTATCAGTTCCCCTCGTCCTTGGGGATGCCACATCACTGACTCCACCAAGATGCGCAACGAGGCGGTCACATTCCAACGGCACCTCCCTACTGAGTGTGCTTGACTCGCCAATAGGGTGCACGTTTCGCACCATCGGCCCAAGGTCAGGCGCATTAGGGCATGCGCGATAAGGCGTACCGGCTCAGTAGAATGTGACACAAGCAACGCCTGTACAGTGATGGGTCCCAGGAGCTGAAGTCGGGATCCACCTGGCCTGCCGCCACGCCACCCACGCCTCAAAACCTGCACCTGCTTACTTCTGTTGCAAGACTTCGTTGACGTCACACTCTCTGCCCTGCTGTCACGACTCCTGCTCTGTAGCTGCTGTCACTCATCATCGACCTTCAGCTTCAAGCAACTGGATGTGAGATGTGCTTCCATACATCTCTCCCAACACCGTTCACCTGTGACCGGCCACGTCCCCGGCCGCGGTCACTCGCCGCTGCTCTTCACGCCACCACCTTCGAGCAGTTGGGCAGCTGGACGAGGAGTCTGTCACCAGTAGACTCGCTCCGTCACCAGACGTACCCCAGAGCTGTTGCAAGAAGATCTCAGGGTATATGCAGGCATCATCGACGGGCAGACGCTGGACCTTCAACAGATCTCCAACATCAGATCTCCAACACAGATCTCCAACATCAGATCTCCAACATCAGATCTCCAACATCCGATCTCCAACATCCGATCTCCAACTTCAGGTCTCCAACATCAGGTCTCCAACATCAGGCCACCACGCGAGAGTATAATGGATGCGCAATAGGAAACGCGTATATCAACATGAACATTGATGTGTCAAGATTTACGAATGATGGTTCAGAGAAATGACTCTATTATTAACGGTGTCAAATAGTTTTGTCGAATCAGTTGGAAAAGTGTTACATTTATGTGGATGTAAAAGAAACTAGACCTAGAAAAGTGGTCCTAGACAGTGATCTTAGCTGGATGACTTGGGTCTCTAGCACTAACTTTATCGTGAAATTTATTATTATTTTATTTCATGTATGTGTCTATGTGATAAGTCTGTCCTGGTGATGAGTGTCCAGGTTCCCTGTTTGGTACCAGTGTATGGGTACATATGTTTTTTTTAATATTTGCATGCCTTTTTTTCAATAAAATGTTGTAATGTTAAGAAATGTTTCTGTTGTGGTAAGAGGTAGTCTTACTTTCAGTGTGTGCAGGGTGCATGGAGATTGACCCTGGCACTGTTGTCTTGTGCGGTATTGGATTGGCCGACAAGTGTTCTGTAACGTACGGTTCTGTTGCAGAGTTTTGATGTCAGTTGTTTTTATTTTTACCATGTTTTATAATTTGTATACTCATAGGTTTGGCTGTGGGTCATGAGGTACCCAGCAGAGGTTTAGGGTATGTCCCACTTAGGTATAATGTTACCTGTTATTTTTTAATTACTTCATTTTTTTATGTTAGAATAGGAATGTTACATATATTTTCATGTTGTTGATCATTTTATTTGTGTATGTTTTGTTCTTCAGATCTTCTGAGGAAGGCTTGCTAGCCTGCCTAGTGTGCAGGCAGGATGTGTCATTGGATCATAGTATTCCTTATTGTCATGTATTACTTGTATTTTTAACGTTATATGATTTTTAGTTCTAAGTTTCCTGTTCCATTTGGGATATTTTTTTTTATTATTTTTTTTTATATATCATGCTAGTTTTAAGGCGATCTTTGTTTGGGTCTTCCAGCCTTCAGGGGAAGTCTTGCTGGACTGCCTTGGGTGCAGTCGGGATTTGTCCTTTTTATATACTTTTGTCATATTATGATCTTCGCATTGTATCATGTATGAGGGTGTCATTGCTGGTACTTTTGCCAGGATTTTTTTTTGTACTTTTGTTTCTTCCATTTTACATTTATGTATTGTTCTTACTGAAGTGTTACTGTATAATGTACTTTGCATCATGTTAATTTAGTTAGTTTACTTTTATCAAAATGTCACTGGCAATTTTTTTATTTTCTCTTTTAGGGTTAAGTTGTGGTATTTGGGATGAGTTAGGATAAGACAAAATTGTGCTTAATTTCATACACACGATTTTGTCTTAACTCCGGGGAAAGGGAGCTGTAACACCCATGACCCCCCCCCCCCTAGAGTTCTCAACCAGGGAAGTCTGCTCCAAGAGGTCAGCCCAGATGACCTCCGGTTTTCTTGTATGTTGATTAAAAATTCCTGGGTTAGTCTTATTCAGCACAGTTTCAAGTATGTAATATTTCATGATACTCTTGTCAACAGGGTAAGGGAGTAGACCCCAGATCCTCATGTGTAAACATGCTTGGATTTCCCCCTTTTAACCAGGTCAGAGGTCAGCCACACACGAAATTAATAAGTCCTCTCTTGAAACAGTTTATGGTTAATGTCAAACAAGTTTAATGATAAATTCTTGAGTGTTTGTGCACGTGTGGCCGACCTCTTATTTCGTGGTGTAGGTATCACAATAAATCTTCCCCCCCCCCTTTTGTGAGGTGTATATAGAGGGTCCGTAGTGACTTAGGGACAGAGTACGGTGCTCCCGGATCGAGGCCGGTTCTGTGACGATCATCCACAGGCCGGGAGAGACAGTGTCCACCGGACGGAGAGACAGAGGGCTTGTTTAAGGTAATGTGTGTGATCTCTGTAATTTTGTTCCATGTCTAAATTTCTTAACTTGTTGCCAGTGTTAGAGTAGGAATTATCGTGGTGTTGAGTATAATTTGGTATCTCAATAAACTCATGTTAAATTTCCCGTCTGTGTCAATTGTTGAATCCTCTTAGAATCTTTTGGTATCGTGGCTGACAACCGTCTCATATTTAATGACAGTTATAGAAGTACTCTCCAAGTCAAGCAATGTTTCTTGCCTCGTTGTTTGATTTAGTCTCAGTGGTCAAGGCAGATGGTGGCAGCGTATTTAATCCTGTGTAGCATTTCCTTGTTTTTAGTGTACCTTTGGATCCGGTGTAACCATCATATGTCAGCTTATTTTACAGTGTTAGTGTTCAATAACAGTGTTACCAAGTGCAACCTACAGGAAGTGGTACTCAGGATAAGAAGTGTGTACATTTATACCCGGTTTTACATTGGGTTATCGTACCCAATGTTACAATGTTGGCAGTAGTCTTAGCCAATGTTACAGCGCGATAGACACCATCAATACATTCGATATAACAAACACAGTCACTGAGAAGGGTGTCGACGAAATACATGCAGACTTTGTTATGCAAGCCCCTTGGGAATCTCCGCCATCAGACTTTAAGATTATGGTTATTGTAGGCAAAAAGAACCAGACAAATCCTCTTCTGCTACGTAACATTGCACAGATGCATATAGAAGCGAACATGGCATCCGACAGCTTCACATACTTCACCGATGGATCAGTAGACCAGCAGGGACACGAAACCGGAGCTGCAGTTAAAGCAGGAAACTCTGTACATAGTTGGAGGCTCTCAAATGGGTGTTCGAATTTGCAAACAGAGATGCTAGCCATTCAAAAGGCTTTGGAACATGCTCTTGCTCAACACCGACAACATGTTATCATACATACAGATTCGAGAACCGCCATTGAAACCTTGCAACACGACCGCATATGTGATAACATACGTCTGATCATAACTGTCCTATCATTAATGCAAACACTCAAACGACAAGGCCGACGGGTCCTTCTCAACTGGGTGCCAAGTCATGTGGGAATCGTAGGAAATGACATTGCAGACGAAGCTGCAAAACTTGCAACTAAGAGAAGAACTGTAGACATTTGCATACCACAGAGTCTGTCACAGATTAAGAAAGTAATTAGAAACAGAGCAATGCAAAAGTTGTACAGTGACCACAACTCAGCTGTTGCAACATCTCGATCTGCGGGTTGGTACAGGAATTCAACCAACTACGAACCACTTATGTTAATGAAGGGGAGCAGTAGGGCAACAGAAGTACACTTACATCGCATCAGGCTTGGATACCCATGTGCATGGGAAATAGGCTTACAGGTTCCGGAAGATGAGAGGAAATGTCAACACTGTGGAGAAATGCCCGACAGACCTCTGGAACATTATCTAACACAGTGCACAGTTACAAGCCCATTAAGATTTCAACTTCAATTCAACAGAGCAGAAGAAGTTGTTAAACACATATGGCAACATCTTACTAAAGCGACCATACGAGTAATAAATACTCATACTCCGCCCAAGTAAACTAGAAACAAGCGACACTTAGTGGGCCAGCCAGAGGCTTAGGGCCCGCGCAGGAATATCCCTGCAAAAAAAAAACGCTTTCTATGGAGTGAGGTGTGGTGATATCAATGCCATCTATTGACCCGCACTCCACCTCCCAGGTATTAGGTGATACGCAGATAACGCCATCTGTTGGCGGTGGTGTGGCGTCTGTGAAAAGTTCCTATTTCATACCTCAGTTAGGAAGTGAGATCGATGATGACGACCTCTGGTGAGTCAAATAACGACATCAACACCATCTAAATTGTGCATTCGATTACAATTCCAGTTCCCCGTTGAAAGGTAGGCATCCTATGTTCTCCGTGTATACTTTCTATCTGGTTAATGACTTTTATGTCCGCAGAGGTGACGTGAAGCGTCTATTGCTCTGTGGAAGTCAGTTCACCTCGGGCCGTCCAGAACTCCTGACTTGTCTCCTGTGAGAGTACAAGTGGTCGCCGTCGTAGTAGACAGTGTGTTAGCTGTTGTACTTCAGCAGTGTTATTGTGAGGACCGATGTACCCGGGGTTTGGCCAAGAGGAGTTACAAGACGACAGTAGTGGCCATCTGCTGAGAAGTAATTACCTAAGTATAATTACCAAAGTGTAGTTACAGGATGAGAGCTACGCTCGTGGTGTCCCGTCTACCTAGCACTCTTTGTCATATAACGCTTTGAAACTGCTGACGGTTTTGGCCTCTACCGCCTTCTCACTTAACTTGTTCCAACCGTCTACCACTCTGTTTGCGAAAGTGAATTTTCTTGTATGTCTTCGGCATCTTTGTTTAGTTAGTTTAAATCTATTATCTCCTTGTTCTTGACGTTCCAGGTCTCGGGAAATCAGAAGTGCTGTTAGTGTGTTGCTAGAGACTTCTGCATGGGTGTTAGAGACCCCTGGAAGTGATTATTTGTGACCCCTGTCAGCGTGTTGCTGAAGACCTCTGCCAAGCTGCAGAGGGCTTCAGCAACATGGGGGGGGGGAGTATTGGGACACTGTGACGATATGGTGTGGCCCATGTTGAGGAAGGTGAAGGAGGTGCTCCATGTTTATTAGCATCTTCAGGTTATCTTGAGTGGATTTTGGGGCTTAGTGTCCCCGCGGCCCGGTCCTCGACCAGGCCTCCACCCCCGAGAGCTGTCCGTAGCAGCTGTCTAATTCCCAGGTACCTATTTTCTGCTAGGTAACAGGGGAACCATCATGAAAGAAACATTTTGCCCATTTGTTTCCGCCTCCCCCGGGATCGAACCCGGAACCTCAGGACTACGAATCCGAAGCGCTGTGCACTCAACTGTCAGGCACTATGCCTCTGATGGTGCTGCATGTTCACTACCGTGCTCTGGTGGGGCTCCATGTTCACTACCGTGCTCTGATGGTGCTCCATGTTCACTACCGTGCTCTGGTGGTGCTCTCCATGTTCACTACGGTGCTCTGGTGGTGCTCCATGTTCACTACCGTGCCTCTGGTGGTGCTGCATGTTCACTACCGTGCCTCTGGTGGTACTGCATGTTCACTACCGTGCCTCTGGTGGTGCTCCATGTTCACTACCGTGCCTCTGGTGGTGCTCCATGTTCACTACCGTGCCTCTGGTGGTGCTGCATGTTCACTACCATGCCTCTGGTGGTGCTGCATGTTCACTACCGTGCTTCTGGTGGTGCTCCATGTTCAATACCGTGCCTCTGGTGGGGCTCCATGTTCACTACCGTGCCTCTAGTGGTGCTCCATGTTCACTACCGTGCCTCTGGTGGTGCTGCATGTTCACTACCGTACCTCTGGTGGTGCTCCATGTTCACTACCGTGCTCTGGTGGTGCTCCATGTTCACTACCGTGCTCTGGTGGGGCTCCATGTTCACTACCGTGCCTCTGGTGGGGCTCTCCATGTTCACTACCGTGCCTCTGGTGGGGCTCTCCATGTTCACTACCGTGCCTCTGGTGGGGCTCTCCATGTTCACTACCGTGCCTCTGGTGGTGCTCCATGTTCACTACCGTGCTCTGGTGGTGCTGCATGTTCACTACCGTGCCTCTGGTGGTGCTCCATGTTCACTACCGTGCTCTGGTGGGGCTCCATGTTCACTACCGTGCTCTGGTGGTGCTCCATGTTCACTACCGTGCCTCTGGTGGTGCTCCATGTTCACTACCGTGCCTCTGGTGGTGCTCCATGATCACTACCGTGCCTCTGGTGGAGCTCCATGTTCACTACCGTGCCTCTGGTGGGGCTGCATGTTCACTACCGTGCCTCTGGTGGTGCTGCATGTTCACTACCGTGCCTCTGCTGGTGCTGCATGTTCACTACCGTGCCTCTGGTGGTGCTCCATGTTCACTACCGTGCCTCTGGTGGGGCTCCATGTTCACTACCGTGCCTCTGGTGGGGCTCCATGTTCACTACCGTGCCTCTGGTGGGGCTCCATGTTCACTACCGTGCCTCTGGTGGTGCTCCATGTTCACTACCGTGCCTTTGGTGGTGCTCCATGTTCACTACCGTGCCTCTGGTGGGGCTCTCCATGTTCACTACCGTGCTCTGGTGGTGCTGCATGTTCACTACCGTGCTCTGGTGGTGCTGCATGTTCACTACCGTGCCTCTGGTGGTGCTTCATGCTCACTACCGTGCCTCTGGTGGGGCTCCATGTTCACTACCGTGCCTCTGGTGGTGCTCCATGTTCACTACCGTGCTCTGGTGGTGCTGCATGTTCACTACCGTGCCTCTGGTGGTGCTGCATGTTCACTACCGTGCCTCTGGTGGAGCTCCATGTTCACTACCGTGCCTCTGGTGGTGCTGCATGTTCACTACCGTGCCTCTGGTGGAGCTCCATGTTCACTACCGTGCCTCTGGTGGTGCTGCATGTTCACTACCGTGCCTCTGGTGGAGCTCCATGTTCACTACCGTGCCTCTGGTGGTGCTGCATTTTCACTACCGTGCCTCTGGTGGTGCTCTATGTTCACTACCGTGCCTCTGGTGGGGCTCCATGTTCACTACCGTGCCTCTGGTGGTGCTCCATGTTCACTACCGTGCCTCAGGTGGTGCTGCATGTTCACTACCGTGCCTCTGGTGGTGCTGCATGTTCACTACCGTGCCTCTGGTGGTGCTCCATGTTCACTACCGTGCCTCTGGTGGGGCTCCATGTTCACTACCGTGCCTCTGGTGGTGCTCCATGTTTACTACCGTGCCTCTGGTGGTGCTCCATGTTCACTACCGTGCCTCTGGTGGTGCTGCATGTTCACTACCGTGCCTCTGGTGGTGCTCCATGTTCACTACCGTGCTCTGGTGGTGCTCCATGTTCACTACCGTGCTCTGGTGGGGCTCCATGTTCACTACCGTGCCTCTGGTGGGGCTCTCCATGTTCACTACCGTGCCTCTGGTGGTGCTCCATGTTCACTACCGTGCTCTGGTGGTGCTGCATGTTCACTACCGTGCCTCTGGTGGTGCTGCATGTTCACTACCGTGCCTCTGGTGGTGCTCCATGTTCTCTACCGTGCTCTGGTGGGGCTGCATGTTCACTACCGTGCCTCTGGTGGTGCTCCATGTTCACTACCGTGCCTCTGGTGGGGCTCTCCATGTTCACTACCGTGCCTCTGGTGGGGCTCCATGTTCACTACCGTGCCTCTGGTGGTGCTGCATGTTCACTACCGTGCCTCTGGTGGTGCTCCATGTTCACTACCGTGCTCTGGTGGGGCTGCATGTTCACTACCGTGCCTCTGGTGGTGCTGCATGTTCACTACCGTGCCTCTGGTGGAGCTCCATGTTCACTACCGTGCCTCTGGTGGGCTGCATGTTCACTACCGTGCCTCTGGTGGTGCTGCATGTTCACTACCATGCCTCTGGTGGTGCTGCATGTTCACTACCGTGCCTCTGGTGGTGCTCCATGTTCACTACCGTGCCTCTGGTGGGGCTCCATGTTCACTACCGTGCCTCTGGTGGTGCTCCATGTTCACTACCGTGCCTCTGGTGGTGCTGCATGTTCACTACCGTGCCTCTGGTGGAGCTCCATGTTCACTACCGTGCCTCTGGTGGTGCTGCATGTTCACTACCGTGCCTCTGGTGGTGCTCTATGTTCACTACCGTGCCTCTGGTGGTGCTCCATGTTCACTACCGTGCCTCTGGTGGTGCTCCATGTTCACTACCGTGCCTCTGGTGGTGCTGCATGTTCACTACCATGCCTCTGGTGGTGCTGCATGTTCACTACCGTGCCTCTGGTGGTGCTCCATGTTCACTACCGTGCCTCTGGTGGGGCTCCATGTTCACTACCGTGCCTCTGGTGGTGCTCCATGTTTACTACCGTGCCTCTGGTGGTGCTCCATGTTCACTACCATGCCTCTGGTGGTGCTATCCATGTTCACTACCGTGCCTCTGGTGGTGCTGCATGTTCACTACCGTGCCTCTGGTGGTGCTATCCATGTTCACTACCATGCCTCTGGTGGTGCTGCATGTTCACTACCGTGCCTCTGGTGGTGCTCCATGTTCACTACCGTGCTCTGGTGGAGCTCCATGTTCACTACCGTGCCTCTGGTGGTGCTCCATGTTCACTACCGTGCCTCTGGTGGTGCTCCATGTTCACTACCGTGCCTCTGGTGGGCTCCATGTTCACTACCGTGCCTCTGGTGGTGCTCCATGTTCACTACCGTGCCTCTGGTGGTGCTGCATGTTCACTACCGTGCCTCTGGTGGTGCTGCATGTTCACTACCGTGCCTCTGGTGGTGCTGTATGTTCACTACCGTGCTCTGGTGGTGCTCCATGTTCACTACCGTGCCTCTGGTGGTGCTGCATGTTCACTACCGTGCCTCTGGTGGTGCTGCATGTTCACTACCGTGCCTCTGGTGGTGCTGCATGTTCACTACCGTGCTCTGGTGGGCTGCATGTTCACTACCGTGCCTCTGGTGGTGCTGCATGTTCACTACCGTGCTCTGGTGGTGCTCATGTTCACTACCGTGCCTCTGGTGGTGCTGCATGTTCACTACCGTGCTCTGGTGGTGCTCCATGTTCACTACCGTGCCTCTGGTGGGCTCCATGTTCACTACCGTGCCTCTGGTGGTGCTGCATGTTCACTACCGTGCTCTGGTGGGTCTCCATGTTCACTACCGTGCCTCTGGTGGTGCTGCATGTTCACTACCGTGCCTCTGGTGGTGCTCCATGTTCACTACCGTGCCTCTGGTGGTGCTCCATGTTCACTACCGTGCCTCTGGTGGTGCTGCATGTTCACTACCGTGCCTCTGGTGGTGCTCCATGTTCACTACCGTGCCTCTGGTGGTGCTGCATGTTCACTACCGTGCTCTGGTGGTGCTCCATGTTCACTACCGTGCTCTGGTGGTGCTGCATGTTCACTACCGTGCCTCTGGTGGTGCTCCATGTTCACTACCGTGCCTCTGGTGGTGCTGCATGTTCACTACCGTGCCTCTGGTGGTGCTGCATGTTCACTACCGTGCCTCTGGTGGTGCTCCATGTTCACTACCGTGCCTCTGGTGGGGCTCCATGTTCACTACCGTGCTCTGGTGGGGCTGCATGTTCACTACCGTGCCTCTGGTGGTGCTCCATGTTCACTACCGTGCCTCTGGTGGTGCTGCATGTTCACTACCGTGCCTCTGGTGGTGCTCCATGTTCACTACCGTGCCTCTGGTGGTGCTGCATGTTCACTACCGTGCCTCTGGTGGTGCTGCATGTTCACTACCGTGCCTCTGGTGGTGCTGCATGTTCACTACCGTGCCTCTGGTGGTGCTGCATGTTCACTACCGTGCCTCTGGTGGTGCTGCATGTTCACTACCGTGCCTCTGGTGGTGCTGCATGTTCACTACCGTGCCTCTGGTGGGCTCCATGTTCACTACCGTGCCTCTGGTGGGGCTCCATGTTCACTACCGTGCCTCTGGTGGGGCTGCATGTTCACTACCGTGCCTCTGGTGGTGCTCCATGTTCACTACCGTGCCTCTGGTGGTGCTGCATGTTCACTACCGTGCCTCTGGTGGTGCTCCATGTTCACTACCGTGCCTCTGGTGGTGCTCCATGTTCACTACCGTGCCTCTGGTGGGGCTGCATGTTCACTACCGTGCCTCTGGTGGGCTGCATGTTCACTACCGTGCCTCTGGTGGGGCTCCATGTTCACTACCGTGCCTCTGGTGGGCTGCATGTTCACTACCGTGCCTCTGGTGGGGCTGCATGTTCACTACCGTGCCTCTGGTGGGCTCTGCATGTTCACAAAACATGGCGGTTCACCTTGGGTACGTTTGTGACTCTCCGCCCTCCTACTTAATAGGTACACCCTTTGTTAATTAATGTGAGCATATGTCTACCCATCCATGCATATATTCATCTATCTATACCCATCTGTTTCTTTACTGCATGAAGTTCCCAAGACGACTCCAGGAGAAGGACGTCCCTGTGTGGACTACAGAGCTTCAACCCTCCTCCCCCACAGTTGCTCACTCCCACACACTCTAGACTGCTCTAACATACTGCATACAACAATCACATTCTCAAAAATAGATTAGGCGACATGACACGCATGTGACATGACATGCGACATCACACGCGGGCGACACGACGCCCAGTGACATCTATCTCCCTTCAACGCGCTGATGGCACAAGCGAGGAAACACAAGACTTTGGACGGAGGAACTCCTTGTCACATATGCGGCCATAACACTTCTGACGTGTTTCCCGAGGGACGGACTGCCACCATGTCACCGACCCCACACACCTGACTGACGGCCTGAACCAAGGCCGACCCCCACACACACCTGACTGACAGCCTGGCAACCAGGGCCGACCCCCACACACACCTGACTGACGGCCTGGCAAACCAAGGCCGACCCCCACACACACCTGACTGACAGCCTGGCAACCAAGGCCGACCCCCACACCCCTGACTGACGGCCGGCAACCAGGCCGACCCCCACACACACCTGACTGACGGCCTGGGAACCAAGGCCGACCCCCAACACACCTGACTGACGGCTTGGCAACCAAGGCCGATTTATACTGTTCGAGTCACTCGATACGTGATCTCCAATCTCGGTTCATGGTGAGCATGTGTAGGGCTACACTCTCTTCCTTGTGACCTTCGATGTAATTCCTAGCCTACCCCCCCCCCCCCCTGCTTTCCCACACACATAAACACACGCATATGTGTGTGCGCAACCCGTTCTCGCAAATTTGTATAGTCAATATTGACTTATTAGTTACCTGCATAGGTGACATACTTTTACATAATAGTTTCCCTTGAAAATCGTCATAGAAAACACCGACATTACCTAACCTACTAGTATGTTAATATAAGCATCTTATTGCTCCATAATTACAATTATTACCTAACCCATACCTATAATANCAGGGGCTACCAGTGGTGCCCAACCAGGGCTACCGGTGGTGCCCAACCAGGGGCTACGGTGGTGCCCAACCAGGGGCTACTGGTGGTGCCCAACCAGGGGCTACTGGTGGTGCCCAACCAGAGGCTACCGGTGGTGCCCAACCAGGGGCTACCGGTGGTGTCCAACCAGGGGCTACCGGTGGTGCCAACCAGGGGCTACTGGTGGTGCCCAACCAGAGGCTACTGGTGGTGCCCAACCAGGGGCTACGGTGGTGCCCAACCAGGGGCTACTGGTGGTGCCCAACCAGGGGCTACCGGTGGTGCCCAACCAGGGACTACTGGTGGTGCCCAACCAGAGGCTACTGGTGGTGCCCAACCACGGGCTACCGGTGGTGCCCAACCAGGGGCTACCAATTGTGCCCAACCAGGGGCTACCGGTGGTGCCCAACCAGGGGCTACTGGTGGTGCCCAACCAGGGGCTACTGGTGGTGCCCAACCAGGGGCTAATGGTGGTGCCCAACCAGGGGCTACTGGTGGTGCCCAACCAGGGGCTACCGGTGGTGCCCAACCAGGGGCTACTGGTGGTGCCCAACCAGGGGCTACCAATGGTGCCCAACCAGGGGCTACCAGTGGTGCCCAACCAGGGGCTACCAGTGGTGCCCAACCAGGGGCTACCGGTGGTGCCCAACCAGGGGCTACCAATGGTGCCCAACCAGGGGCTACCAGTGGTGCCCAACCAGGGGCTACCAATGGTGCCCAACCAGGGGCTACCGGTGGTGCCCAACCAGGGGCTACTGGTGGTGCCCAACCAGGGGCTACTGGTGGTGCCCAACCAGGGGCTACCGGTGGTGTCCAACCAGGGGCTACTGGTGGTGCCCAACCAGGGGCTACCGGTGGTGCCCAACCAGGGGCTACCAATTGTGCCCAACCAGGGGCTACCAGTGGTGCCCAACCAGGGGCTACCAGTGGTGCCCAACCAGGGGCTACTGGTGGTGCCCAACCAGGGGCTACTGGTGGTGCCCAACCAGGGGCTACTGGTGGTGCCCAACCAGGGGGCTACTGGTGGTGCCCAACCAGGGGCTACCAGTGGTGTCCAACCAGGGGCTACTGGTGGTGCCCAACCAGGGGCTACCAGTGGTGCCCAACCAGGGGCTACCAGTGGTGTCCAACCAGGGGCTACTGGTGGTGCCCAACCAGGGGCTACCGGTGGTGCCCAACCAGGGGCTACCGGTGGTGCCCAACCACGGGCTACCGGTGGTGCCCAACCGGTTGTGCCAAACCGGTGGTGCCCAACCACGGGCTACCGGTGGTGCCCAACCACGGGCTACCGGTGGTGCCCAACCGGTTGTGCCAAACCGGTGGTGCCCAACCACGGGCTACTGGTGGTGCCCAACCAGGGGCTACCGGTGGTGCCCAACCACGGGCTACTGGTGGTGCCCAACCACGGGCTACCGGTGGTGCCCAACCACGGGCTACCGGTGGTGCCCAACCACGGGCTACCGGTGGTGCCCAACCACGGGCTACTGGTGGTGCCCAACCGGTGGTGCCAAACCGGTGGCGCCCAACCAGGTGCTACCAGTGGTGCCCAACTACGGGCTACTGGTGGTGCCCAACCAGGGGCTACCGGTGGTGCCCAACCGGTTGTGCCAAACCGGTGGCGCCCAACCAGGTGCTACCGGTGGCACCCAACCAGGGGCTACCGGTGGGCAGGAACTGTGAGTTCCGGGGCTGATCCCGAAGTTGGTGAAGAAGGGCACTGGGACTCCAACCCCGGAGACCGCCGTGGACGCTGCCGGAGAAGAACCACCTCATCAAGGTTATGAACGACCCCAGCCTCCTGAAGCAGAGCCTGGGCCGCACGAAACCTCGGGAAGTGGACGTCTCGGTCCCGCACCTACGGGTTCCAGACAAAGATCGTCACAGCCCCCTTTCACCCGACGCCGGATTCCTTCAAGACCAAGCAGAAGGAAGAGTGATAATTATTAAATACAACTATTATTATTATAATAATTATTATAATAATTATTAAAATAATAACATAAATAATTAAAAATTATCACTCTTTAATTCATTCCTATTAAGAATTCCGCACTTCTGCAGCAGGTCGTGTGTACTCGAGTCCTTGTAAGGACTGCAAATACACATGTACATCAGAACATGTACATGACAGATCCAGAACAGAACATAAACTGGATCTGTCATGTTTTTAATATTGTTCAAAGATTCAAAGTTATATAACCAAATTCCTTCCCTATGGTAAACACCTGCGTTTTCTCAGCTAGGCTTGTGTAATTTCCTACCCCTAGGCTGCTTTTATTAGACAATCCAGCTATCATAGCTTGTGGAGTAGTATGTGACTTTTCCCTATCTACATGGAGGTACAGTTTATCATAGCTTGTGGAGTGGTGTGTGACCTTTCCATACCTACGTGGAGGTAGAGTTTCTGAAATATTTGTCAGGGATACGTCCCCCGGAAGGAATAATTTGGTATACCAGCTTACTTGTTTAAAATGTCCGTTTGCTATTATGTTTCAAACTGCTTATGTAAGCTGCTATGACATATTTAATGAACTTAATGTTTGTTGGTTAGATAAAATATCAGCTAAATAAATAAAATATTGAAAGTAGGTTGTAAAGTGTCAACACTGTGCTTGGGCTTCTCATGTGTACCATGGTGTTCCATTTTCTCTGATTCGTTATATGTTAAACATGCATTATTATGTTGATTAATGTTAGTTTGAGGCAAAGTAGGCCAGTTTCTTCTCCTCTAGTTTCTTCTTAAAATACACTTTAGTTATTCATTCGGTCCCATTATTACCCCCTTATTACCATGTGTTACGACATCAACGCTTTCTATGGAGTGAGGTGTGGTGATATCAACGCGATCTACTGACCTGTACTCCACCTCCCAGGTATTAGGTGAGACGCAGACAACGCCATATGTTGGCGGTGGTGTGGCGTCTGTGAAAAGTTCCTATTTCATACCTCAGTTAGGAAGTGAGATCGATGATGACGACCTCAAGCGAGTGAAGTAACGACATCAACGCCATCTAGATTGTGCATTCGATTACAGTTTCAGTTCCCCGGTGAAAGGTAGATATCCTATGTTCTCCGTGTATACTTTCTGTCTGGTTATTGACTTTCATGTCCGCAGAGGTGACGTGAAGCGTCTATTGCTCTGTGGAAATCATTTCACCTCGGGCCGTCCTGAATTCCTGACTTGTCTCCATAGAGGGTACAAGTGGTCGCCGTCGTAGTAGACAGTGTGTTAGCTGTTGTACTTCAGCAGTGTAATTGTGAGGACCGATGTACCCGGAGTTTAGCCAAGAGGAGTTACACGACGATAGTAGTGGCTGTCTGTTGAGAAGTGCTGCTAATGTGTTGCTGGAGACTTCTGCCAGGGTGTTAGAGACCTCTGGAAGTGACTATTTGTGACTCCTGTAACGTGTTGCTGAAGCCCTCTGTCAGGGTGTTTCTGGAGAGCAGATGTGGGGGTATTGGTACGCAGTGACGAAACGGTGTGGACTGGTCCATGTTGAGGAAGGTGAAGGCCTTCCATTACATTGCCTCTGGTGGTGCTGTATGTTCACTACCATGCCTCTAGTGGTGCTGCATGTTCACTACCGTGCCTCTAGTGGTGCTGCATGTTCACTACCGTGCTCTGGTGGTGCTGCATGTTCACTACCGTGCCTCTGGTGGGGCTGCATGTTCACTACCATGCCTCTAGTGGTGCTGCATGTTCACTACCGTGCCTCTGGTGGGCTGCATGTTCACTACCGTGCTCTGGTGGTGCTCCATGTTCACTACCGTGCTCTGGTGGTGCTGCATGTTCACTACCGTGCCTCTGGTGGTGCTGCATGTTCACTACCGTGCCTCTGGTGGTGCTGTATGTTCACTACCATGCCTCTGGTGGTGCTGCATGTTCACTACCGTGCTCTGGTGGGGCTGCATGTTCACTACCGTGCCTCTGGTGGTGCTGTATGTTCACTACCATGCCTCTGGTGGTGCTGCATGTTCACTACCGTGCTCTGGTGGTGCTGCATGTTCACTACCGTGCTCTGGTGGTGCTGCATGTTCACTACCGTGCCTCTGGTGGTGCTGTATGTTCACTACCATGCCTCTGGTGGTGCTGTATGTTCACTACCGTGCCTCTGGTGGTGCTGCATGTTCACTACCGTGCCTCTGGTGGTGCTCCATGTTCACTACCGTGCCTCTGGTGGTGCTGTATGTTCACTACCGTGCCTCTGGTGGTGCTCATGTTCACTACCGTGCTCTGGTGGTGCTGCATGTTCACTACCGTGCCTCTGGTGGGGCTGTATGTTCACTACCGTGCTCTGGTGGTGCTGCATGTTCACTACCGTGCTCTGGTGGTGCTGCATGTTCACTACCGTGCTCTGGTGGTGCTGCATGTTCACTACCGTGCCTCTGGTGGTGCTCCATGTTCACTACCGTGCCTCTGGTGGTGCTCATGTTCACTACCGTGCTCTGGTGGTGCTCCATGTTCACTACCGTGCCTCTGGTGGTGCTGTATGTTCACTACCATGCTTCTGGTGGTGCTCCATGTTCACTACCGTTCTCTGGTGGTGCTGCATGTTCACTACCGTGCCTCTGGTGGTGCTCCATGTTCACTACCGTGCCTCTGGTGGTGCTGCATGTTCACTACCGTGCCTCTGGTGGGGCTGCATGTTCACTACCGTGCCTCTGGTGGTGCTGCATGTTCACTACCGTGCCTCTGGTGGGGCTGCATGTTCACTACCGTGCTCTGGTGGTGCTCCATGTTCACTACCGTGCTCTGGTGGTGCTGCATGTTCACTACCGTGCCTCTGGTGGTGCTGCATGTTCACTACCGTGCTCTGGTGGTGCTCCATGTTCACTACCGTGCCTCTGGTGGTGCTGCATGTTCACTACCGTGCTCTGGTGGGGCTGCATGTTCACTACCGTGCCTCTGGTGGTGCTGTGTTCACTACCGTGCCTCTGGTGGTGCTGCATGTTCACTACCGTGCTCTGGTGGTGCTGCATGTTCACTACCGTGCTCTGGTGGTGCTGCATGTTCACTACCGTGCCTCTGGTGGTGCTGCATGTTCACTACCGTGCCTCTGGTGGTGCTGCATGTTCACTACCATGCCTCTGGTGGTGCTGCATGTTCACTACCGTGCCTCTGGTGGTGCTCCATGTTCACTACCGTGCCTCTGGTGGTGCTGTATGTTCACTACCGTGCCTCTGGTGGTGCTCCATGTTCACTACCGTGCTCTGGTGGTGCTGCATGTTCACTACCGTGCCTCTGGTGGGGCTGTATGTTCACTACCGTGCTCTGGTGGTGCTGCATGTTCACTACCGTGCTCTGGTGGTGCTGCATGTTCACTACCGTGCTCTGGTGGTGCTGCATGTTCACTACCGTGCCTCTGGTGGGGCTCCATGTTCACTACCGTGCCTCTGGTGGTGCTGTATGTTCACTACCGTGCCTCTGGTGGGGCTCCATGTTCACTACCGTGCCTCTGGTGGTGCTGTATGTTCACTACCGTGCCTCTGGTGGGGCTCCATGTTCACTACCGTGCCTCTGGTGGTGCTGCATGTTCACTACCGTGCCTCTGGTGGTGCTGCATGTTCACTACCGTGCTCTGGTGGTGCTGCATGTTCACTACCGTGCCTCTGGTGGGGCTCCATGTTCACTACCGTGCCTCTGGTGGTGCTGCATGTTCACTACCGTGCTCTGGTGGGGCTCCATGTTCACTACCGTGCCTCTGGTGGTGCTGCATGTTCACTACCGTGCTCTGGTGGGGCTCCATGTTCACTACCGTGCCTCTGGTGGTGCTTTATGTTCACTACCGTGCTCTGGTGGTGCTGCATGTTCACTACCGTGCCTCTGGTGGTGCTGCATGTTCACTACCGTGCTCTGGTGGTGCTGCATGTTCACTACCGTGCCTCTGGTGGGGCTCATGTTCACTACCGTGCCTCTGGTGGTGGTGCATGTTCACTACCGTGCCTCTGGTGGTGCTGCATGTTCACTACCGTGCTCTGGTGGTGCTGCATGTTCACTACCGTGCTCTGGTGGGGCTCCATGTTCACTACCGTGCCTCTGGTGGTGCTGTATGTTCACTACCGTGCCTCTGGTGGTGCTGCATGTTCACTACCGTGCTCTGGTGGTGCTGCATGTTCACTACCATGCCTCTGGTGGTGCTGTATGTTCACTACCGTGCTCTGGTGGTGCTGTATGTTCACTACCGTGCTCTGGTGGTGCTGCATGTTCACTACCATGCCTCTGGTGGTGCTGCATGTTCACTACCATGCCTCTGGTGGTGCTGTATGTTCACTACCGTGCCTCTGGTGGTGCTGCATGTTCACTACCGTGCCTCTGGTGGTGCTGCATGTTCACTACCGTGCCTCTGGTGGTGCTGCACGTTCACTACCGTGCCTCTGGTGGTGCTGTATGTTCACTACCGTCCTCTGGTGGTGCTGCATGTTCACTACCGTGCCTCTGGTGGTGCTGTATGTTCACTACCGTGCCTCTGGTGGTGCTGTATGTTCACTACCGTGCTCTGGTGGTGCTCCATGTTCACTACCGTGCTCTGGTGGTGCTCCATGTTCACTACCATGCCTCTGGTGGTGCTCCATGTTCACTACCATGCCTCTGGTGGTGCTGCATGTTCACTACCGTGCCTCTGGTGGTGCTGTATGTTCACTACCGTGCTCTGGTGGGGCTGTATGTTCACTACCGTGCCTCTGGTGGTGCTGTATGTTCACTACCGTGCCTCTGGTGGTGCTGTATGTTCACTACCGTGCCTCTGGTGGTGCTGTATGTTCACTACCGTGCCTCTGGTGGTGCTACATGTTCACTACTATGCCTCTGGTGGTGCTGTATGTTCACTACCGTGCCTCTGGTGGTGCTGCATGTTCACTACCGTGCCTCTGGTGGTGCTGTATGTTCACTACCGTGCCTCTGGTGGTGCTGCATGTTCACTACCGTGCTCTGGTGGTGCTGCATGTTCACTACCGTGCTCTGGTGGTGCTGCATGTTCACTACCGTGCCTCTGGTGGTGCTGCATGTTCACTACCGTGCCTCTGGTGGTGCTGCATGTTCACTACCGTGCCTCTGGTGGTGCTGCATGTTCACTACCATGCCTCTGGTGGTGCTGTATGTTCACTACCATGCCTCTGGTGGTGCTGCATGTTCACTACCGTGCCTCTGGTGGTGCTGCATGTTCACTACCGTGCCTCTGGTGGTGCTGCATGTTCACTACCATGCCTCTGGTGGTGCTGCATGTTCACTACCATGCCTCTGGTGGTGCTGCATGTTCACTACCGTGCCTCTGGTGGGGCTGCATGTTCACTACCGTGCCTCTGGTGGGGCTGCATGTTCACTACCGTGCCTCTGGTGGGGCTGCATGTTCACTACCGTGCCTCTGGTGGGGCTGCATGTTCACTACCGTGCCTCTGGTGGGGCTGCATGTTCACTACCATGCCTCTGGTGGTGCTGCATGTTCACTACCGTGCATCTGGTGGGGCTCCATGTTCACTACCGTGCCTCTGGTGGGGCTGCATGTTCACTCCCACAGTTACACACAGTAACCCACAGTTACACACTCCCCACACACTTACACACTCCCCTCACAGTTTCACACAGTTAAACACTCCCACATAATTTTACACGCTCCCACACACTCAAGACTGCTCTATCATGCTGCATACAACAACCACATTTTCAAAAATAGTTTAGGTGCGAATATGTCACCAAATTCCGCTGGAACAAGACGATATAAACGGCATTAGTTCTTGACGATAATTTTAGTTTGTCTTGTCCGTGGGTTTGCTTCCAACAACTTAACATCCTTAGCTTGATACTCAAGACTGGTCTCTGTGAAGTACTTCAGGCACTGTGCCCCTGCACCCGTGCACTGAAGTTGCCACCTACGCACCTGCTCTCTATGCGATACATTGCTCTGTGGGCGTGAACGGCCTCAATAATCCATCTGTACTTATCTGCTGCTGTCAATCCCATTGCAGGAAAGATTAGGGTATGCCACTCGCTATCTTCATCTTGTCGTCATTGTTGCTGTTCACTCTGTAGCTTGTCCCGCCTCATGCTTCCTCTGTTTTGGACTAGTTGGAAGCCAGAATCATTATCATCCTCCGCTGCCCCGGAGGGCCACAGGTGGGGACCCCACCACCGGAGGGCCCCCAGGTGGGGACCCCACACTGGAGGGCCCCAGGTGGGGACCCCACCACCGGAGGGCCCCCAGGTGGGGACCCCACAATGGAGGGCCCCCAGGTGGGGACCCCACCACCGGAGGGCCCCCAGGTGGGGACCCCACCACCGGAGGGCCCCCAGGTGGGGACCCCACAATGGAGGGCACCCAGGTGGGGACCCCACAATGGAGGGGGCCCCCACCACCGGAGGGCCCCCAGGTGGGACCCCACAATGGAGGGCCCCAGGTGGGGACCCCACCACCGGAGGGCCCCCAGGTGGGGACCCCACCACCGGAGGGCCCCCAGGTGGGGACCCCACAATGGAGGCCCCCAGGTGGGGACCCCACCACCGGAGGGCCCCCAGGTGGGGACCCCACCACCGGAGGCCCCCAGGTGGGGACCCCGCAATGGAGGGCCCCCAGGTGGGGACCCAACCACCGGAGGGCCCCCAGGTGGGGACCCAACCACCGGAGGGCCCCCAGGTGGGGACCCCACCACCGGAGTGCCCCCAGGTGGGGACCCCACCACCGGAGGGCCCCCAGGTGGGGACCCCACAATGGAGGCCCCCAGGTGGGGACCCCACCACCGGAGGCCCCCCAGGTGGGGACCCCCACCACCGGAGGGCCCCAGGTGGGGACCCCACCACCGGAGGGGGGCCCCCAGGTGGGGACCCCACCACCGGAGGGGCCCCCAGGCATGGGGGGAAGGGGAGGAGGTCGTTACGGTCTCCGGGTACATTAGCAATGTTCTCTTGTGGTCTCGACCAACTTCTTGTCATTATATGATCCATCTATTTGTTGCGGCTCATTTCATGTGTTCTTGAGTGGTATGCCTTCAACACTACACTCTACCTTGCTCACATATAGACACCTCCCAAGGCACTATGGTCGCAGTTCTCACACGTAGTGTAGGGGTACTACACAGTATATGGGTGTCCTGGCGGTCTCTCGTGTAAACATAAGAACATAAAAACATAAGAACAAAGGTAACTGCAGAAGGCCTATTGGCCCATACGAGGCAGCTCCTATTTATAACTACCCAATCCCACTCATATACATGTCCAACCCGCGCTTGAAACAATCGAGGGATCCCACCTCCACCACGTTACGCGGTAATTGGTTCCACAAATCAACAACCCTGTTACCGAACCAGTATTTACCCAAGTATTTCCTAAATCTAAACTTATCCAATTTATACCCATTGTTTCGTGTTCTGTTTTGTGTTGATACTTTTAATACCCTATTAATATCCCCTTTGTTATGTACATTCATCCACTTCTAAACTTCTATCATGTCACCGCTAACTCTTCGCCTTTCTAGTGAATGTAATTTAAGCTTTATTAATCTTTCTTCATATGAAAGATTTCTAATTTGGGGAATTAACTTTGTCATCCTACGCTGGACACGTTCAAATGAATTTATATCCATTCTATAGTACGGCGACCAAAACTGAACTGTATAATCTAAATGGGGCCTAACCAGAGCAATATAAAGCTGAAGAACTACACCAGGTGTCTTGTTACTAACGCTTCGATTAATAAATCCGAGTGTCCTATTTGCCTTATTACGAACATTCATGCATTGATCTTTTTGTTTTAAATTCTTTCTAATCATAACTCCCAGATCCCTTTCGCAATCCGATTTCGCAATCTCAACACCATCTAGCTCGTATCTTGTAACTCTATCATCATTACCTAGCCTCAAAACTTTACATTTATTAGCATTAAACTGCATCTGCCAGTCTTTGACCATTTTAAAACCCTATTTAGATCAACTTGAAGTGATTGCCAGTCTTCTTTCGTGTTAATTTCCCTACCGATTTTTTGTATCGTCTGCAAATTTGCAAATGTTGCTATTCAAACCTGAATCTAAATAATTTATATATATTATAAACAACAGAGGTCTCAGGACAGAGCCTTGAGGCACTCCACTAACAACATTATCCCACTCTGACTTAACCCCATTTATACTAACTCTGTTTCCTTTGGAATAGCCATGCCCTAATCCAACTTAATATAGCACCCCCAATACCATGAGCCTCTATTTTTTTAATTAGTCTTTCATGTGGCACTGTATCAAAAGCTTTGCTAAAGTCAAGGTACACGACGTCACAATCCTTACCACTATCAACAGCCTCAACTATTCTGGAATAAAAAGATAGCAAATTTGTTAAACATGAACGGCCATTTGTAAAACCATGTTGCGACTCGTTTATTAATTTATGTTTTTCAAGATGAAGACGAATTGTATTTGCAATTATCGATTCAAGTAACTTTCGCACAATAGACTTTAGTCTAATTGGCCGATAGTTTGACGCAAGTGATCTATCTCCTTTCTTAAAGATTGGTACCACATTAGCTACCTTCCATGACTCTGGCACTGTGCCTAACTCTATTGATTTATTAAATATGGTAGACATTGGCTCGGAAAGCTCCTCTTTGCATTCTTTAAGCACCTTGGCAAACACTTGATCCAGCCCTGGGGATTTGTTTGGTTTTAGTTTTACTAATTATTTAATTACATCCTTGGATGTAATTACTTGGAACACTTGTACATCCTTGGATGTAATTACTTGTAATTAAAAAAACAGGGAAAGAATAAGTGATGAAACCTAAAACGGGTGAGGACAGGTATACAGAGAATGACAAAGAGGAACTGTGAAGAACTCAACAAGAGGTTCCAGGAGGTCTTCACAACAGAATGAGGTGAGGTCACTGTGCTAGGTGAGGTGGCCATAAACCAGACGGCATTGGAAGGGTTCGAAATTACAACAGATGCGGTCAAGAGGCATCTGTTGGATCTGGACGTGAGAAAGGCTGTTGACCTG
Source organism: Procambarus virginalis (assembly GCA_020271785.1). Lineage (NCBI taxonomy): Eukaryota > Metazoa > Arthropoda > Malacostraca > Decapoda > Cambaridae > Procambarus > Procambarus virginalis. The sequence goes on from WNGS01094738.1 coordinate 66,096, forward strand.
GACGGAATCTCACCATGGGTATTGCAAGAGAGTTCAGGAGCGCTTTGCTTGCCATTTTCCACAGTGTATAGTTTGTCACGGGAGACCTACCAGAAATATGGAAGACGGCTAATTTAGTTCCAATATACAAAAAGGGTGACGGGCAAGAGGGGACTGAACTACAGGCCAGTGTCCTTAACTTGTATACCATGCAAGATGATGGAGAAGATTGTGAGAAAAAACCTGGTAACACATCTGGAGAGAAGAGACTTCGTGACAACCCATCAACATGGGTTCAAGGAGGGTAAATCTTTCCTCACTGGCATAATAGAATTTTACGGTCATGTGACAAAGATTAAGCAAGAAAGAGGAGGATGGGCGGACTGCATTTTCTTGAACTGTCGGAAAGCCTTTGACACGGTACCCCATAAGTGGCTGGTACATAAGCTGGAGAAACTGACAGGAAAACTGGTAAGGTGCTCCAGAGTATAAGGAAGTACCTAAGCAATAGGAAGCAGGGAGTTACAGTGAGGGGTGAGACGTCAGAATGGCGTGAAGTCACCAGTGGAGTCCCACAGGGCTCTGTAATCGGACCTATCCTGTTTCTGATATACGTAAATGATCTCCCAAAGGGTTCATACTCATTTCTCTCAATGTTTGCTGACGATGCCAAAATTGTGAGAAGGAATCAAGCAGGAGGACTGCTTGAGGGTTTAAGAAGACCTAGACAAACTGAAGGAATGGTCCAACAAATTGCTGTTAGAGTTTAACCCAAGCATATGTAATGTAACGAAGATAGGTGTAGGGAGCAGGCGGCCAGATACAAGGTATCATTTGGGAGATGAAATTCTTTAAGAGTCGGAGAGAGAAAAAATGACTTTGGGGTTGATATCACGCTAGACCTGTCCCCTGCAGCCCATATCAATAGCATAACATCAGCGGCATATGCCCCGGTTCGCCACTCCGAGATATCGCCCCCTCACCGTGACTCGCTGTTTTCTTAGCTTAGGTTCTCCCTTATCCAGTGGAGTACCTTCCCTTTCACTCCTGCCTGCACCTCCAGCTTGTGCACTAGTCTCTTATGTGGTACTGTGTCAAAGACTTTCCGGTAATCCAAAAATATACAGTCTTCCCACCAAATATTCGCCCACCAAATGCCCGCCCACAAAATGTGCAGTCACACACACAGTGTGTGTGCGTGCATGTGTTAGAGATAAATATGTAGTAGCTATAATTGAGGAAAATTAGATTGGTTCGAAAAGAGGGGTCCATGAACTAATAGCTGGAGTCTGCCGACATTAGTAAATACAAATAATAAATACACACACACACACACACACACACACACACACACACAACACCACACCACAACACACACACACACCACACACACACACACACACACAGAAGAGTTAGGGGGGACATGATCACCACATTCAANTTTTCTGCTAGGTAACAGGGGAACCATCATGAAAGAAACATTTTGCCCATTTGTTTCCGCCTCCCCCGGGGATCGAACCGGAACCTCAGGACTACGAATCCGAAGCGCTGTGCACTCAACTGTCAGGCACTATGCCTCTGGTGGTGCTGCATGTTCACTACCGTGCTCTGGTGGGGCTCCATGTTCACTACCGTGCTCTGGTGGGCTCCATGTTCACTACCGTGCTCTGGTGGTGCTCCATGTTCACTACCGTGCCTCTGGTGGTGCTCCATGTTCACTACCGTGCCTCTGGTGGGGCTCCATGTTCACTACCGTGCCTTGGTGGGGCTCCATGTTCACTACCGTGCCTTTGGTGGTGCCCATGTTCACTACCGTGCCTTTGGTGGTGCCCATGTTCACTACCGTGCCTCTGGTGGTGCTCCATGTTCACTACCGTGCCTCTGGTGGTGCTCCATGTTCACTACCGTGTCTCTGGTGGTGCTCCATGTTCACTACCGTGCCTCTGGTGGGCTCCATGTTCACTACCGTGCCTCTGGTGGGCTCTCCATGTTCACTACCGTGCTCTGGTGGTGCTCCATGTTCACTACCGTGTCTCTGGTGGTGCTCCATGTTCACTACCGTGCCTCTGGTGGGGCTCCATGTTCACTACCGTGCCTCTGGTGGGGATCTCCATGTTCACTACCGTGCCTCTGGTGGGGATCTCCATGTTCACTACCGTGCCTCTGGTGGGGCTCTCCATGTTCACTACCGTGCTCTGGTGGGGCTCCATGTTCACTACCGTGCCTCTGGTGGGGCTCTCCATGATCACTACCGTGCCTCTGGTGGTGCTCCATGTTCACTACCGTGCCTTGGTGGTGCTCCATGTTCACTACCGTGCCTCTGGTGGTGCTCCATGTTCACTACCGTGCCTCTGGTGGTGCTGCATGTTCACTACCGTGCCTCTGGTAGTGCTCCATGTTCACTACCGTGCCTCTGGTGGTGCTGTATGTTCACTACCGTGCCTCTGGTGGTGCTGTATGTTCACTACCGTGCCTCTGGTGGTGCTCCATGTTCACTACCGTGCCTCTGGTGGTGCTGTATGTTCACTACCGTGCCTCTGGTGGTGCTCCATGTTCACTACCGTGCCTCTGGTGGGGCTCTCCATGTTCACTACCGTGCCTCTGGTGGTGCTGCATGTTCACTACCGTGCCTCTGGTGGTGCTGCATGTTCACTACCGTGCCTCTGGTGGTGCTCCATGTTCACTACCGTGCCTCTGGTGGGGCTCCATGTTCACTACCGTGCTCTGGTGGGGCTCCATGTTCACTACCGTGCTCTGGTGGTGCTGCATGTTCACTACCGTGCCTCTGGTGGTGCTCTCCATGTTCACTACCGTGCCTCTGGTGGTGCTCCATGTTCACTACCGTGCTCTGGTGGGGCTCCATGTTCACTACCGTGCCTCTGGTGGTGCTCCATGTTCACTACCGTGCCTCTGGTGGTGCTGCATGTTCACTACCGTGCCTCTGGTGGTGCTCCATGTTCACTACCGTGCTCTGGTGGGGCTCCATGTTCACTACCGTGCCTCTGGTGGTGCTCCATGTTCACTACCGTGCCTCTGGTGGTGCTCTCCATGTTCACTACCGTGCTCTGGTGGGCTGCATGTTCACTACCGTGCTCTGGTGGGGCTGCATGTTCACTACCGTGCCTCTGGTGGTGCTGCATGTTCACTACCGTGCCTCTGGTGGGGCTCCATGTTCACTACCGTGCCTCTGGTGGTGCTGCATGTTCACTACCGTGCCTCTGGTGGTGCTGCATGTTCACTACCGTGCCTCTGGTGGTGCTGCATGTTCACTACCGTGCCTCTGGTGGTGCTGCATGTTCACTACCGTGCCTCTGGTGGTGCTGTATGTTCACTACCGTGCCTCTGGTGGTGCTCCATGTTCACTACCGTGCCTCTGGTGGTGCTGCATGTTCACTACCGTGCCTCTGGTGGTGCTGCATGTTCACTACCGTGCCTCTGGTGGTGCTCCATGTTCACTACCGTGCCTCTGGTGGTGCTCCATGTTCACTACCGTGCCTCTGGTGGTGCTGCATGTTCACTACCGTGCCTCTGGTGGTGCTGCATGTTCACTACCGTGCCTCTGGTGGTGCTGCATGTTCACTACCGTGCCTCTGGTGGTGCTGCATGTTCACTACCGTGCCTCTGGTGGTGCTCCATGTTCACTACCGTGCCTCTGGTGGTGCTGCATGTTCACTACCGTGCCTCTGGTGGTGCTGCATGTTCACTACCGTGCCTCTGGTGGTGCTGCATGTTCACTACCGTGCCTCTGGTGGTGCTGCATGTTCACTACCGTGCCTCTGGTGGTGCTGTATGTTCACTACCGTGCCTCTGGTGGTGCTGCATGTTCACTACCGTGCTCTGGTGGTGCTCCATGTTCACTACCGTGCTCTGGTGGTGCTCCATGTTCACTACCGTGCTCTGGTGGGCTCCATGTTCACTACCGTGCCTCTGGTGGTGCTCCATGTTCACTACCGTGCCTCTGGTGGTGCTCCATGTTCACTACCGTGCCTCTGGTGGTGCTCCATGTTCACTACCGTGCCTCTGGTGGAGCTGCATGTTCACTACCGTGCTCTGGTGGGGCTCCATGTTCACTACCGTGCCTCTGGTGGTGCTCCATGTTCACTACCGTGCCTCTGGTGGTGCTCCATGTTCACTACCGTGCCTCTGGTGGAGCTGCATGTTCACTACCGTGCTCTGGTGGGGCTCCATGTTCACTACCGTGCTCTGGTGGTGCTCCATGTTCACTACCGTGCCTCTGGTGGGGCTCTCATGTTCACTACCGTGCCTCTGGTGGTGCTCCATGTTCACTACCGTGCCTCTTGTGGGGCTCCATGTTCACTACCGTGCCTCTGGTGGTGCTCCATGTTCACTACCGTGCCTCTGGTGGTGCTGCATGTTCACTACCGTGCCTCTGGTGGTGCTCCATGTTCACTACCGTGCTCTGGTGGTGCTCCATGTTCACTACCGTGCCTCTGGTGGTGCTCCATGTTCACTACCGTGCCTCTGGTGGTGCTCCATGTTCACTACCGTGCCTCTGGTGGTGCTCCATGTTCACTACCGTGCCTCTGGTGGTGCTCCATGTTCACTACCATGCCTCTGGTGGTGCTCCATGTTCACTACCGTGCCTCTGGTGGTGCTGCATGTTCACTACCGTGCCTCTGGTGGGACTCCATGTTCACTACCGTGCTCTGGTGGTGCTCCATGTTCTCTACCGTGCCTCTGGTGGGGCTCCATGTTCACTACCATGCTCTGGTGGGGCTGCATGTTCACTACCGTGCCTCTGGTGGTGCTCCATGTTCACTACCGTGCCTCTGGTGGGCTCCATGTTCACTACCGTGCTCTGGTGGTGCTGCATGTTCACTACCGTGCCTCTGGTGGTGCTCCATGTTCACTACCGTGCCTCTGGTGGGGCTCCATGTTCACTACCATGCCTCTGGTGGGGCTCCATGTTCACTACCGTGCCTCTGGTGGGGCTCCATGTTCACTACCGTGCCTCTGGTGGGCTCCATGTTCACTACCGTGCCTCTGGTGGTGCTGCATGTTCACTACCGTGCCTCTGGTGGTGCTGCATGTTCACTACCGTGCCTCTGGTGGTGCTGCATGTTCACTACCGTGCTCTGGTGGTGCTCCATGTTCACTACCGTGCCTCTGGTGGTGCTCCATGTTCACTACCGTGCCTCTGGTGGTGCTGCATGTTCACTACCGTGCCTCTGGTGGTGCTCCATGTTCACTACCGTGCCTCTGGTGGTGCTGCATGTTCACTACCGTGCCTCTGGGGGGCTCCATGTTCACTACCATGCCTCTGGTGGTGCCTATGTTCACTACCGTGCCTCTGTGGTGCTCCATGTTCACTACCGTGCCTCTGGTGGTGCTGCATGTTCACTACCGTGCCTCTGGTGGTGCTCATGTTCACTACCGTGCCTCTGGTGGNTGGTGGTGCCCAACCAGGGGCTACTGGTGGTGCCCAACCAGGGGCTACTGGTGGTGCCCAACCAGGGGCTACTGGTGGTGCCAACCAGAGGCTACTGGTGGTGCCCACCAGGGGCTACTGGTGGTGCCCAACCAGGGGCTACCAGTGGTGCCCAACCAGAGGCTACTGGTGGTGCCCAACCAGGGCTACTGGTGGTGCCCAACCAGGGGCTACTGGTGGTGCCCAAACCAGGGCTACTGGTGGTGCCCAACCAGAGGCTACGGTGGTGCCAACCAGAGGCTACTGGTGGTGCCCAACCAGGGGCTACTGTGGTGCCCAACCAGGTGCTACGGTGGTGTCCAACCAGGGGCTACTGGTGGTGCCCAACCAGGGCTACTGGTGGTGCCCAACCAGGGGCTACTGGTGGTGCCCAACCAGAGGCTATCGGTGGTGCCAACCAAAGGCTACAGTGGTGCCCAACTGGGCTACGGTGGTGCCCAACCAGGGGCTACGGTGGTGCCCAACCAGAGGCTACCGGTGGTGCCCAACCAAAGGTACAGTGGTGCCCAGCCAGGGCTACCAGTGGTGCCCAACCAGGGGCTACCGGTGGTGCCCAACCAGAGGCTATCGGTGGTGCCCAACCAGAGGCTACCAGTGGTGCCAACCAGGGCTACCGGTGTGCCCAACTAACGGCTACCGGTGTGCCCAACCAGAGGCTACTGGTGGTGCCCAACCAAAGGCTACAGTGGTGCCCAACCAGGGCTACCAGTGGTGTCCAACCAGAGGCTATCGGTGGTGCCCAACCAAAGGCTACAGTGGTGCCCAACCATGGGCTACCAGTGGTGTCCAACCAGGGGCTACGGTGGTGCCCAACCAGAGGCTATCGGTGGTGCCCAACCAAAGGCTACAGTGGTGCCCAACCAGGGGCTACCGGTGGTGCCCAACCAGAGGCTATCGGTGGTGCCCAACCAGAGGCTACTGGTGGTGCCCAACCAGAGGCTACTGGTGGTGCCCAACCAAAGGCTACTGGTGGTGCCCAACCAGAGGCTACTGGTGGTGCCCAACCAGAGGCTACTGGTGGTGCCCAACCAGAGGCTACTGGTGGTGCCAACCAGGGCTACTGGTGGTGCCCAACCAGGGCTACTGGTGGTGCCCAACCAGAGGCTACTGGTGGTGCCCAACCAGGGGCTACTGGTGGTGCCAAACCAGGGCTACTGGTGGTGCCCAACCAGGGGCTACTGGTGGTGCCCAACCAGGGGCTACTGGTGGTGTCCAACCAGAGGCTACTGGTGGTGCCCAACCAGGGGCTACTGGTGGTGCCCAACCAGGGCTACTGGTGGTGCCCAACCAGAGGCTACGGTGGTGCCCAACCAGAGGCTACTGGTGGTGCCCAACCAGGGGCTACTGGTGGTGCCCAACCAGGGGCTACTGGTGGTGCCCAACCAGAGGCTACTGGTGGTGCCCAACCAGGGGCTACTGGTGGTGCCCAACCAGGGGCTACTGGTGGTGCCCAACCAGGGCTACTGGTGGTGCCCAACCAGAGGCTACGGTGGTGCCCAACCAGAGGCTACTGGTGGTGCCCAACCAGGGGCTACTGGTGGTGCCCAACCAGGGCTACTGGTGGTGCCCAACCAGGGGCTACTGGTGGTGCCCAACCAGAGGCTACTGGTGGTGCCCAACCAGGGGCTACTGGTGGTGCCCAACCAGGGCTACTGGTGGTGCCCAACCAGAGGCTACTGGTGGTGCCCAACCAGGGGCTACTGGTGGTGCCCAACCAGAGGCTACTGGTGGTGCCCAACCAAAGGCTACTGGTGGTGCCCAACCAGGGGCTACTGGTGGTGCCCAACCAGGGGCTACCGGTGGTGCCCAACCAGGGGCTACTGGTGGTGCCCAACCAGAGGCTACTGGTGGTGCCCAACCAGGGCTACTGGTGGTGCCCAACCAGGGGCTACTGGTGGTGCCCAACCAGAGGCTACCGGTGCTGCCCAACCAGAGGCTACCGGTGGTGCCCAACCAGGGGCTACTGGTGGTGCCCAACCAGGGGCTATGGTGGTGCCAAACCAGAGGCTACTGGTGGTGCCCAACCAGGGCTACTGGTGGTGCCCAACCAGAGGCTACTGGTGGTGCCCAACCAGAGGCTACTGGTGGTGCCCAACCAGGGGCTACTGGTGGTGCCCAACCAGAGGCTACTGGTGGTGCCCAACCAGGGGCTACTGGTGGTGCCCAACCAGGGGCTACTGGTGGTGCCCAACCAGAGGCTACTGGTGGTGCCCAACCAGAGGCTACTGGTGGTGCCCAACCAGAGGCTACTGGTGGTGCCCAACCAGAGGCTACTGGTGGTGCCCAACCAGGGCTACTGGTGGTGCCCAACCAGAGGCTACTGGTGGTGCCCAACCAGAGGCTACTGGTGGTGCCCAACCAGGGGCTACTGGTGGTGCCCAACCAGGGGCTACTGGTGGTGCCCAACCAGAGGCTACTGGTGGTGCCCAACCAGAGGCTACTGGTGGTGCCCAACCAGAGGCTACTGGTGGTGCCCAACCAGGGCTACTGGTGGTGCCCAACCAGAGGCTACTGGTGGTGCCCAACCAGGGCTACTGGTGGTGCCCAACCAGAGGCTACTGGTGGTGTCCAACCAGAGGCTACTGGTGGTGTCCAACCAAGGGCTACTGGTGGTGCCCAACCAGGGGCTACTGGTGGTGCCCAACCAGAGGCTACTGGTGGTGCCCAACCAGGGGCTACTGGTGGTGCCCAACCAGAGGCTACTGGTGGTGCCCAACCAGAGGCTACTGGTGGTGCCCAACCAGAGGCTACCGGTGGTGCCCAACCAGAGGCTACTGGTGGTGCCCAACCAGAGGCTACCGGTGGTGTCCAACCAGAGGCTACTGGTGGTGCCCAACCAGAGGCTACCAGTGGTGCCCAACCAGAGGCTACTGGTGGTGCCCAACCAGGGCTACCGGTGGTGCCCAACCAGGGGCTACTGGTGGTGCCCAACCAGAGGCTACTGGTGGTGCCCAACCACGGGCTACCGGTGGTGCCCAACCAGAGGCTACCAGTGGTGCCCAACCAGGGGCTACTGGTGGTGCCCAACCACGGGCTACCGGTGGTGCCCAACCAGAGGCTACTGGTGGTGCCCAACCAGAGGCTACCGGTGGTGCCCAACCAGGGGCTACCGGTGGTGCCCAACCAGGGGCTACTGTGGTGCCCAACCAGGGGCTACCAGTGGTGCCCAACCAGGGGCTACTGGTGGTGCCCAACCAGAGGCTACTGGTGGTGCCCAACCAGGGGCTACTGGTGGTGCCCAACCAGGGCTACTGGTGGTGTCCAACCAGGGGCTACTGGTGGTGTCCAACCAGAGGCTACTGGTGGTGCCCAACCAGGGGCTACTGGTGGTGCCCAACCAGAGGCTACTGGTGGTGCCCAACCAGAGGCTACTGGTGGTGCCCAACCAGAGGCTACTGGTGGTGTCCAACCAGGGGCTACTGGTGGTGCCCAACCAGAGGCTACTGGTGGTGCCCAACCAGGGGCTACTGGTGGTGCCCAACCAGGGGCTACTGGTGGTGCCCAACCAGGGGCTACTGGTGGTGCCCAACCAGGGGCTACCAGTGGTGCCCAACCAGGGGCTACTGGTGGTGCCCAACCAGGGGCTACTGGTGTGCCCAACCACGGGCTACCGGTGGTGCCCAACCAGGGGCTACCAGTGGTGCCCAACCAGGGGCTACTGGTGGTGTCCAACCAGGGGCTACTGGTGGTGTCCAACCAGAGGCTACTGGTGGTGCCCAACCAGAGGCTACTGGTGGTGCCCAACCAGAGGCTACTGGTGGTGCCCAACCAGAGGCTACTGGTGGTGCCCAACCAGAGGCTACTGGTGGTGCCCAACCAGAGGCTACTGGTGGTGCCCAACCAGGGGCTACTGGTGGTGCCCAACCAGAGGCTACTGGTGGTGCCCAACCAGAGGCTACTGGTGGTGCCCAACCAGAGGCTACTGGTGGTGCCCAACCAGGGGCTACTGGTGGTGCCCAACCAGGGGCTACTGGTGGTGCCCAACCAGAGGCTACTGGTGGTGCCAAACCAGGGGCTACCGGTGGTGCCCAACTAGGAGCTATTGGTTATGCCCAACCGGTTGTGACTAACTGCGGGCTACCGGTGGTGCCCAACAACGGGTTACCAGTGGTCCTCAACCTGGGGCTACCAGTGTTGCCCTACAATGGGTTACCGGTGTTGCCCAACCAGGGGCTACCGGTGGTGCCCAACCACGTGCTACCAGTGGTGCCCAACCAGGAGTTAACGGTGGTGCCCAACCAGGGGCTACCAGTGGTGCCTAACCAGGGGCTAATGGTGGTGCCCAACCAGGGACTACCGGTGGTGCCGGACCAGGGGCTACCAGTGGTGCCCAACCACGGGCTACTGGTGGTATAGGTGCAGGACCGGGACGTCCCGGTCCTGCACCTACGGGTTCCAGACAGAGATCGTCACTGCCCCCTTTCACCCGAGGCCGGATTCCTTCAAGACCAAGCAGAAGGAAGAGTGATAATTATTAAGCACAACTATTATTATTATAATAATTATTAAAATAATAATATAAATAATTAATAATTATCACTCTTAAATCTATTCTTATTAACAATTCCGCACTTCTGCAGCAGGCCGTGTGTACTCGAGTCCTTGTAAGGACTGCAAATACACATGTACATCAGACAGGTTAACAATTAGTTTGGCGTCTGTTTAAACACCATAATTAGACCAGGATTGCACAACTATCCAGTGCACTGATCGTTATGGTAGCCTGTGCACCCACTCCCAAACTGGAGTGAATCAAATGCATCTTAATTTGCAGGTATTTTGTGGAGCGAAATTTGATTGAATCTGCTATAATTATTCACTTCCCTAATTCCATAAACGTTAGTTCTGGTCTGTATAAACTGGATCTTTTATGAATTTTTATATTGTTCAAAGATTCAAAGTTAGATAACCAATTTCCATCCCTATGGTAAACATCTTTGTTTTCTCAGCTAGGCTTGTGTAATTTCCCACCCCCTTGCCTGTTTTTGTTAGATAATCCAGCTATCATAGCTTGTGGAGTAGTAT
>WNGS01094743.1:0-11655 GCA_020271785.1 Procambarus virginalis
ATATATAATATATATATATATATATATATATATATATATATATATATATATATATATATATATATATATATATATATATATGTCGTACCTAGTAGCCAGAACGCACTTCTCAGCCTACTATGCAAGGACCATTTGCCTAATAAGCCAAATTTCATGAATTAATGGTTTTTTCGACTACCTAACCTACCTAACCTAACCTAACCTAACCTATAAAGATAGGTTAGGTTAGGTTAGGTAGGGTGGTTAGGTTCGGTCATATACTACATTATTTTTAACTCCAATAAAATAAAATTGACCTCATACATTATGAAATGGGTAGCTTTATCATTTCATAAAAAAAATTAGAGAAAATATATTAATTCAGGAAAACTTCGCTTATTAGGCAAATTGGGCCTTGCATAGTAGGCTGAGAAGTGCGTTCTGGCTACTAGGTACGACATATATATATATATATATATATATATATATATATATATATATATATATATATATATATATATTTGTGTGTGTGTGTGTGTGTGTGTGTGTGTGTGTGTGTGTGTGTGTGTGTGTGTGTGTGTGTGTGTGTGTGTGTGGTGGTGTGTGTGTGTGTGTGTGTGTGTGTGTGTGTACTCACCTAGTTGTACTCACCTAGTTGTGCTTGCGGGGGTTGAGCTCTGGCTCTTTGGTCCCGCCTCTCAACCGTCAATCAACAGGTGTACAGTTTCCTGAGCCTAATGGGCTCTATCATATCTACACTTGAAACTGTGTATGGAGTCAGCCTCCACCACATCGCTTCCTAATGCATTCCATTTGTCAACCACTCTGACACTAAAAAAGTTCTTTCTAATATCTCTGTGGCTCATTTGGGCACTCAGTTTCCACCTGTGTCCCCTAGTGCGTGTGCCCCTTGTGTTAAACAGCCTGTCTTTATCAACCCTGTCGATTCCCCTGAGAATCTTGAATGTGGTGATCATGTCCCCCCTAACTCTTCTGTCTTCCAACGAAGTGAGGTTTAATTCCTGCAGTCGCTCCTCGTAGCTCATACCTCTCAGCTCGGGTACTAGTCTGGTGGCAAACCTTTGAACCTTTTCCAGTTTAGTCTTATGCTTGACTAGATAGGGACTCCATGCTGGAGCCGCATACTCCAGGATTGGTCTGACATATGTGGTATATAATGTTCTGAAAGATTCCTTACACAAGTTTCTAAAGGCCGTTCTTATGTTAGCCAACCTGGCATATGCTGCTGATGTTATCCTCTTGATATGAGCTTCAGGGGACAGGTCTGGCGTGATATCAACCCCCAGGTCTTTCTCTCTCTCTGACTCTTGAAGTATTTCATCTCCCAAATGATACCTTGTATCTGGTCTCCTGCTTCCTACCCCTATCTTCATTACATTACATTTGCTTGGGTTAAACTCTAACAGCCATTTGTTCGACCATTCCTGCAGCTTGTCCAGGTCTTCTTGAAGTCTCAAGCTGTCCTCCTCTGTCTTAATCCTTCTCATAATTTTGGCGTCGTCAGCAAACATTGAGAGGAATGAGTCTATACCCTCTGGGAGATCATTTACGTATATCAGAAACAGGATAGGTCCAAGTACAGAGCCCTGTGGGACTCCACTGGTGACTTCACGCCAGTCTGAGGTCTCACCCCTCACTGTAACTCTCTGCTTCCTATTGCTTAGGTACTCCCTTATCCACTGGAGCGCCCTACCTGTTACTCCTGCTTGTTTCTCCAGCTTATGCATCAACCTTTTATGGGGTACTGTGTCAAAGGCTTTCCGACAGTCCAAAAAATGCAGTCCGCCCACCCTTCTCTTTCTTGCTTAATTCTTGTCACCTGATCGTAGAATTGTATCAAGCCTGTAAGGCAAAATTTACCCTCCCTGAACCCATGTTGATGGGTTGTCACGAAGTCTCTTCTCTCTAGATGTGTTACTAGGTTTTTTCTCACAATCTTCTCCATCACCTTGCATGGTATACAAGTTAAGGACACTGGCCTGTAGTTCAGTGCCTCTTGTCTGTCACCCTTTTTGTATATTGGTACTACATTAGCAGTCTTCCATATTTCTGGTAGGTCCCCCGTTTCCAGTGACTTACTATACACTATGGAGAGTGGTAAGCAAAGTGCTCCTGCACACTCTTTCAATACCCATGGCGAGATTCCATCCGGCCCAACAGCTTTTCTCACATCCAGCTCCAATAGGTCCTTTTTGACTTCATCTCTTGTAATTTCGAACCTATCCAAGGTCACCTGGTTTGCTGCCACCTCTCCCAGCGCCGTGATATCTCCCTGTTCTATTGTAAAGACCTCCTGGAACCTTTTGTTGAGTTCTTCACACATGTCTTGTGTGTTCTTCTTGTTAGTTCTTGTGTGTGTGTGTGGGTGTGTGTGTGTGTCTATGTGTGTGTAATTGATAGATAGAAAGTTTATGCTGTAAGAGTGAAGATTTAACAGGACAGTAGCACACACACACACACGTCCTTCCCTGCGCGCTTATTGTAATACACTAAGAGTGATAATCTCACTTGGGGATATTACTGCGTTCGTGCCGTGACAAAACGTGTCTTCTTTGTTTCTTTGTCTGAAAGAGAAAGGAATAGGTTACTATGCCACGTGCCAACGGTCGGTAGGTAAGCCTCCACCCACCCATGCTTGCGGGCGGTCGAGTGGGCAGTCAGCCAGCCATCCTCCCTCACACCCACACACACACACACACACAGGTATACAGAAAATGACAAAGAGGTGTATGAAGAACTCAACAAGAGGTTCCAGGAGGTCTTGACAAAAGAACAAGGTGAGGTCACTGTGCTAAGAGAAATGGAAGTAAACCAGGCGGCCTTGGAAGAGTTCGAAATTACGAGAGGAACTCAAGAGACACCTGCTGGATCTGAATGTTAGAAAGGCTGTTGGTCCAGACGGGATCTCGCCATGGGTACTGAAAGAGTGTGCAGAGGCACTTTGCTTGCCACTCTCCATAGTGTATAGTAGGACACTGGAGACGGGAGGCCTACCAGAAATACGGAAGATGGCGAATGTGGTCCCAATATACAAAAAAGGGCGACAGGCAAGATACACTGAACTACAGGCCAGTGTCCTGGACTTGTATACCATGCAAGGTGATGGAAAAGATCGTGAGAAAAAACCTGGTATCACATCTGGAGAAAAGGGACTTCGTGACAAATCGCCAACATGGGTTCAGGGAGGGTAAATCTTGCCTAACTGGCTTAATTTAATAGAATTCTACGACCAGGTGACAAAGATTAAGCAAGAAAGAAAGGGCTGGGCGGACTGCTTTTTCTTGGATTGTTGGAAAGCCTTTGACACAGTACAGCATAAGAGGCTAGTACATAAGCTGGAGAGACAGGCAGGTGTAGCTGGTAAGGTGCTCCAGTGGATAAGGGAGTACCTAAGCAATAGGAAGCAGAGTTACGGTGAGGGCTGAGACCTCGGATTGGCGTGAAGTCACCAGTGGAGTCCCACAGGGCTCTGTACTCAGTCCCATCTTGTTTCTGATATATGTAAATGATCTCCCGGAGGGTATAGATTCATTTCTCTCAATGTTTGCTGACGATGCCAAAATTATGAGAACGATTAAGACAGAGAAGGACAGCCTGAGGCTTCAAGAAGACCTTGACAAGCTGAAGGAATGGTCGAACAAATGGTTGTTAGAGTTTAACCCAAGCAAATGTAATGTAGAGAGAAAAAGACTTGGGGGTTGACATCACGCCAGACCTGTCCCCTGCAGCCCATATCAAGAGCATAACATCAGCGGCATATGCCAGGCTGGCCAACATACGAACGGCATCCAGAAACTTGTGTAAAGAATCATTCAGAACTTTGTATACCATATATGTCAGGCCAATCGTGGAGTATGCAGCCCCAGCATGGAGTCCATATCTAGTCAAGGATAAGACTAAACTGGAAAAGGTTCAAAGATTTGCCACCAGACTAGTACCCGAGCTGAGAGGTATGAGCTATGAGGAGAGACTACGGGAGTTAAACCTCACTTCGCTGGAAGACAGAAGAGTTAGGGGGGGGGGCCATGATCACCACATTCAAGATTCTGAAGGGAATTGATAGGGTAGATAAAGACAGGCTATTTAACACAAGGGCACACGCACAAGGGACGCAGGTGGAAACTGAGTGCCCAAATGAGCCACAGAGATATTAGAAAGAACTTTTTAGTGTCAGAGTGGTTGACAAATGGAATGTATTAGGAAGTGATGTGGGTGGAGGCTGACTCCATACACAGTTTCAAATGTAGATATGATAGAGCCCAGTAGGCTCAGGAATCTGTACACCAGTTGATTGACGGTTGAGAGGCGGGACCAAGAGCCAGAGCTCAACCCCCGCAAGCACAATTAGGTGAGTACAATTAGGTGAGTAGACACACACACACACACACACACACACACACACACACACGCAAATGTAATGTAATGAAGATAGGTGTAGGGAGCAGGAGGCCAGATACAAGGTATATGAGTTTATTGGCACCTCGCACCGCATTAGGGATGATGACGTCAGAAAGAAGGAAACTGCAGAAGGTCTTATTTCAAAACATGAGAGGCTTGCTTTTACTGAATGGGTATTTTTGATTTGTTATATGCTACAGTAAGGTGTGGGAGGCATGTTTTTTGAGTGAATGTGAGATGTGTAAATATATATTCATGCACGTGCAAATACGTTTATGCATTTATGCAGCAATATTGGATTACTACTGAAATCGCATTAAAGTCACCACGCCTGGCAGGGGACTGTTTTCATGCAAATGGATGACGGTGGGTTTTCATTTTTATTTACCTTATGCTCAATAAGCAATCTTCGAAGAAAGATTGACAAAGCTTAAATTACATTATCTAGACATGTGAAGAAGAAATAGGGGTGGTATGATAGAGGCGTGACTGAATGGAGTCATGAACTATAAGGCTATCATAGCAGAGACAACTAAAAACTCGTACGCCAAGTCACGATCTTTTAATCCTTTTGAACGTACCTGTGCAAGGTTATTGAGCGGCTACCTGGTGACGTCATTGACCATTATCGATGTCTGTGCAAGGGTCACTGGGGTAACAGAATTTGGGTACGCCAGGAGCCGGCATTTTAATCCCCTTGAGCGAAATGCTAAGACCTGGAGACGAGCAATCACTTACTGGGGTAACATATGGGGGCCAGATCGTGTCCCTTAGGAAAAACGGTCCACTACTCCACCGGGGCAACGAAAATACATGGGGCCAGATCGTGTCCCTCAGGAAAAGCAAAACGAACACGTTCTGGCCCGGTTTCCACTACATGGGGCCACAGATACAAGATGGCGTCTTAAACCTTGCTGGAATCAACCTCTCTGAGGACCAAATCACTCTTTTAAATCTGCAAATAAACTGTCACGTTATGTCCAGACCACGTGAGATTGCCCTGAAAGTGGAGTTGGAGATCCCATTGGACGACATATTCGACCTCGAGAAGCAAAAGAAGGTTACCACTAAAGACACCTTGCAAGCAGAACTTATTGCAGAAGGAGGAAAGATTCTAGGTACCTACAGAAGCACCATACTGTCCCCCGAACTCAAAGCCTTCGCGAGAACAAGGTGATAGTCGTCAGGAGAGGTTACAAGTCACCAATATACGTTATTCTTAAGAAAGACGAATATCTGGTAAAAATGAACCTCATACTCTCTGACCAAACTAAATTCCAAAGGGTAACGAATTCCTCCAGCCGAATTGTAAGCGAAAGTAAACAGATTGACTGAAACTGTGAACGCCAAGAAATCCGGACTCTACCTGCCAAAAGTTGTTGGGGAATACAAACCTGGGTATGCCTATGGAAATGTCAAGACCCACAAGCCTGGAAACCCACTTCGGCCAATCATCAGCCAGATACCCACACCCCACATACAGACTGGCTAAGCGACTCAACGGGTTGCTGACTCCTTATGTACCTTGTGCTTTCAGCCTGAAGTCTTCCAAGGAATTTGTTGACTTACTGCGGGGAGCACGGGCCACGGGAATAAGAGCCTCGTTGGATATAGAGTCACTATTTACCAACGCACCTGTGAATAAAACAATATGGATGAGAGTGGACAGAGTGTATCAGGACCCGGCTTGAACTCCTCGTGACATACCAGAAAACATACTGAGGAAACTACTCTAAACCTGCACTAAAGAGGCACCCTTCTTGAGCCCAGATGGGCTCATGTATAAGCAAGTAGATGGGGTCGCCATGGGTTCTCCCCTAGGTGTCCTGTTTGCTAACTTCTACATGGGTACCATTGAGCAGAAGGTCTTAGTTGACATAGACTTGAAACTCGCCATATACTGCAGGTATGTTGACATTTTTACTCAGGTACCTGATGCCAGATGTCTGCAGCAGCTGAAAGAGGCATTTGAGCGGAATTCTGTGTTGAGTTTCACTTACGAGATAGAGAATAATGGGAAGTTGCCCTTTCTGGATGTAATAGTCATGGAAAGGAGCAGAGACTTCCACACTGCAGTCTACACTAAGGAAACAAACATAGAAATTTTCCTCAATGCCAATACTGACTGCCCAGACATGTACAAGAGAAGTGTTGTCAACGCTTACGTCGACCGTGCTCTCAGCCACAGCTCAGGATGTTGACCAAACCATACGCTAGAAGGTGAAGGGACGACGATGTTTCGGTCCGTCCTGGACCATTCTCAAGTCGATCTCCAGTGAATGGTCCAGGACGGACCGAAACGTCGTCGTCCCTTCACCTTCTAGTGTATGGTCTGGTCAACATACTTTAGCCACGTTATTGTGACTCATCGCCTGCATACAGCTCAGGATGGAAGCAAGTCGATGAAGAACTCTGTAGGGTTATCTTGAGGTTATCTTGAGATGATTTCGGGGCATTTTTTTTTAGTGTCCTCGCGGCCCGGTCCTCGACCAGGCCTCCACCCCCAGGAAGCAGCCAGTGACAGCTGACTAACACCCAGGTACCTATTTTACAGCTAGGTAACAGGGGCATAGGGTGAAAGAAAATCTGCCCATTGTTTCTCGCCGGCGCCTGGGATCGAACCCAGGACCACAGGATCACAAGTCCAGCGTGCTGTCCGTTCGGCCGACCGGCTCCCCGGCTGGCCGGTCGGCAGGGTAAGGCAAGACCTAGTCAACACCGGCTTCTCTAACGGTTTTGTTGAAGATATCATAAAAAGAAAGGTGAAACGCCAGCCTCGCATAGGCCACTGATGTTATTCTTTTGATGGGGACTTCAGGAGGTAAGTTTGGTGTGATATCAACTCCTAGATCTTTCTCTCTGTTTGTTTCGTGAAGGACTTCATCTCCCATTCGGTATCCAGTGACTGGCCCTCCTAGTTCCTCCTCCTAGTTTTATTACCTTACATTTACTTTGGTTGAACTTTAGTAGCCATTTTTCGGACCATTCCTTCAGTTTGTGTAGGTCATCTTGTAGCCTCATACTATCTTCCTTTGTCTTGATCCTCCTCATAATTTTTGCATCATCAGCAAACATTGAGAGGAACGAGTCAATTCCTTCTGGGAGATCATTTACGTATATCAGAAACAGGACTGATCCTTGTGGGACTTCTCTGGTGACTCCCCGCCATTCCGAGACCTCACCCCTCTCGGTGACTTGCTGTGTCCTGTTGCTTAGGTACTCCCTTATCCAGTGGAGTTCCTTCCCTTTCACTCCTGCCTGCATCTCCAGTTTGTGCACTTGTCTCGTATGTGGCACTGTGTCAAAAGCTTTCTGGCAGTCCAGAAATATGCAGTCTGCCCAGCCCTCTCTCTCTCTTGCCTGATTTTTGTTGCCTGATCATAGAACTCAATTAAACCTGTTAGGCATGATTTGCTATCTCTGAACCCATGCTGATGTTGTGTTACAATGTTCTTTCGCTCCAGATGTTCTACTAGCTTTTTTCGCACAATCGTCTCCATTATCTTGCATGGAATGCAAGTTAGAGACACTGGCCTGTAGTTCAGTGCCTCCTGACTATCACCCTTATTGTATATTGGGACTACATTGGCCGTCTTCCAAATTTTTGGCAGTTCGCCTGTTACCAGTGATGATTGTACACCATGGAGTGTGGCAGGCACAGAGCTTCTGCTCCTTCCTTTAGATTCCATGGTGAGATTCCATCCGGGCCTATAGTCTTTGTCACATCCAAATCTAAAAGATGTTTCCTCAGCTCCCCACTGGTAATCACAAACTCCTCTAGTGGTGTCTGGTTTGATGTTCCCCCTCTTATTTCTGGGACTTCTCCTTGGTCTGAGATGAAGACCTGGAATTTCATTTTGAGTTCCTCGCACACTTCCTTGTTGTTTGTAGTGAATCTTTCTGCCCCTATCCTCAGTTTCATTACCTGTTCCTTTACTGTCGTTTTCCTACTGATATTGCTATGCAGCAGTTTGGGTTGAGTCTTTGCCTTGGTCGCTATGTCCTTTTCATATTGCCTCTCAACCTCTCTTCTCACCCTGACGTATTCATTCCTGGCGCTCTGGTATCTTTCTATGCTCTCTAGTGTTCTGTTGTTTCTATGGTTTCTCCACGCCATTT
Organism: Procambarus virginalis; assembly: GCA_020271785.1. Lineage (NCBI taxonomy): Eukaryota > Metazoa > Arthropoda > Malacostraca > Decapoda > Cambaridae > Procambarus > Procambarus virginalis. The sequence goes on from WNGS01094743.1 coordinate 8,518, forward strand.
TACTTAGTTGCTTTGCTAGCTTACATCTCTGATTAAACCATGGGTTTCTCATCTGCATTTCATTTTTTCTGTTGTTTCTATGGTTTCTCCACGCCCTTTTACTTAGTTGCTTTGCTAGCTTACATCTCTGATTAAACCATGGGTTTCTCATTTGCATTTCCATTTTTCCTTTTGAACTGGGACGAACTTGTCTGCTGCCTCTACATTACACTTCTGTGTGATATAGTCCATCATGTCTTGAACCGTCTTTCCTCTGATCTGTTTCCCAAGCTATTTTAGTTAGGAATTTTCTCATCTCCTAAGAGATGTGTTTGTGTGTGTGTGTGTGTGTGTGTGTGTGTGTGTGTGTGTGTGTGTGTGTGGTTGTGTGTTGTGTGTGTGTGTGGGTGTGTGTGTGTGTGTGTTGTGTGTGTGTGTGTGTGTGTGTGGTGTGTGTGTGTGTGTGTGTAAATGACGAAAATTAGCACGTGAGGAAAAATGAGACAGACCACATTTTGACCACCACCAGACCACCACATGACAGGAAATGTGTCAGACCACGAAGGAAAAATTGAAACATAAATTTCCTTAATTTCTTAAGTACTTTTGTACTTAAGGAACTGTGAGACAAAAGTGTATCTATGATCCTACTCAAATCACCCCTTAACTGATCAATCAAAAATGGATCTAAATTATACAAACCACTGCTATGTTCAGATTACATGATTTTGAAATCTGTGTTAAAACAGATTCAATTACGTTTCTATTGAAAGTGATTTTATATCCGTTATTGGAGAAGCCATCTCCTAGTCAATTTGGTGAGAATTTTCTGATAAAGCATTAGACAATTGGCCGTGTCTTACAGAGTATTTAGGTTGCGAAATTCGAAATTTCAAATCTTTAGACATTTTCGCTACATAGAACTTATTACAGTCTTTACAAGTATTTATAAGAACATAAGAACAAGGTAACTGCAGAACGCTATTGGCCCATACGAGGCAGCTCCTATTATAAACCACCCAATCCCACTCCATATGCTCCAACCCTCGCTTGAAACATCGAGGGACCCCACCTCCTCAAGTCAGTCAGGTGCTGTCACAGTGAGAGGTTGTATTAGCTGGAGCTCCGATTGTAGCAACATTATTGTAGCAATATGGAAGGATTACTGAAGGAATTGGTGAACTTAGTTGGAAATCTGAGAGCAGAGATGGATTCCTTACGAGAGGAGGTACGACAGCTGAAACGGAGAAGACCAATATAAACAAGACCTCGTCGTGGAGAGTCGTTGGGGACAGGGGTCTTAAGAAGACCTTGACAAGGCCGCCTACAGACGCCCTAAAGACAGCAAATTCATTTGCCGTGTTGGAGGACGAGTGCTGTGGTGAGCCAGCAGTTCACTCCGAAAAGAAATCAGCAAGGAGTGGCGAAGCGCGGGCCCCTCAGGGTGCTCAGAAAGTTAAGGAGGTACCGAAGCGAATTTTGGTTGTGGGAGATTCCCAGGTGAGGTATTTAGACAGAACGTTTTGTGCCAGAGATAGGGGGAACAGATTAAGAGTTTGCTATCCGGGAGCTGGAATTGGTGATATTGTTGGAAACATGAAAGATATTATGACAGGAAATGGGAACAAACCCATTATTTGTATTAGTGTCGGGGGTAATGATGTTGGGAGAGTTAGAAGTGAGGAACTAATACTGAAATTCAAGACAGCAATAGAATTAGTTAGGAGCAAGGGAGGAATCCCGATCATATGTGGCATTCTTCCAAGAAAGGGAGTGGGAAATGAATGGATGTCGAGGGCACTTGGTGTCAATTGCAGGCTGGAAAGATATTGCAATATCTTATATAGACAACTGGGAACACTTCTATGGAAGAAATGAAATGTATGCTCGGGATGGGGTGCATCTATCGAGAGCTGGGGTTGTTGCTGTTGCAAACTCGTTGGAAGAAGTGGTTAGAGGTGTTTGTTTGGGTTTAAACTGTTAGTAGATAGAGGTATGGGAATTGATTTGGAGGAAGGATGTAATAAAAGTATGTGTTTGCGGGAGAAAGGAATTGGCAAAATGATCAGGGAAAGAGAAGGGCCTCAAAATAACAATTCACTTAGGGTATATTACACAAACAGTAGAAGTCTAAGAAATAAAATTAACGAATTAAATGCTCTTGTCTGCACAGAAAAAATAGATATTATTGCACTTACCGAAACGTGGATGAATGTTGATAATAGAGAACTATTAGCCGAATATCAAATAAATGGATTTAAACTATTTCACACATAGATATATTAGACGAGGAGGTGGAGTAGCCATATACGTTAGGGACAATTTGAAATGTAGTCTCAAAGAGGGAATCAAAACTGAGCCACACACAGAAACTATTTGGATAGAATTAAACGAAAAAGCAATAATATTATAATAGGAGTTATATATAGGCCACCAATTTTAGACAGAATGGAAGCAAAGCATCTATGGGATGAAATATCTAGGGCATCTAGATCTAACAGTATTTATGTCATGGGTGACTTTAATTTGAGTGGAATAAACTGGTTGAACAAACAGGGAATAGTGAAGCAGAAGATTTTCTAGAATTAATTGACGATTGCTTTCTTACGCAACACATTAAGGAACCAACACGGGAAATATATTTTTAGATTTAGTGTTAACTAACAGGAACACAAATTAATGACATCGAAATAGGAGTGAGCTAGGGAACAGTGATCACAAAGAAATCAGATTAGCATAGAATGGAATAGACCTGTAGGAGAAAATTCTGTTAAAGTGCCAGATTTTCGAAAAGCTGATTTTAATAGCTAAAACGATCGTTGCTAAGAAGGAAAGTGCAGGAAAAGATATGAATAAATGTGACCAACAACTACTGGCCTCTTTAGTGATTGTGGTATATCGGAAAACCTGAACCCGACCAATGCCAGTACTTAAAATAACTCATTCAGTGCCTGAGCCTAACCTAACTTAATCTAACTTTGTCCAGGTGCTGTCTCTGCATTACCATTTACCTAATGTTCTCCTCATTCATATGATCTTTCTAAATAATCCGTCAAGTCTCCGTGCACTTATCCAAGCATCTACCTCATTATCATTGTAAAATTTTGCTCTTAATTTGCTTCTTAACCATCTAATTATCGCTGGGGACTTTAATATTGA
>WNGS01094746.1:0-20836 GCA_020271785.1 Procambarus virginalis
TGTCGGGAAACCGACACACTCATACACAAATAGTATAGTCTTCCCTTAACAGTATCCTCTTAAAATTAGAGAATGGGAGACTCCGTGACGTCACCGCCAGTATTTACATTATTAAACCACTGTTCATACAACAGTTTAATGTCTAAATTGAATAAAAAAGTGTTCAATAAGACTGAATATAATTATTAACACCAAAATATAGCTTGATTCCCTTGTTAACGTAAATTTAACTTAGAAGTAGAACCACAATATTGGAACAAGGAGGAGAGCGTCTCTTACAGCGACACGCTCACACAAAACAATAACAAGCAGCCTTACGCTGCACACATGGCTCCAGAGTTGGTTTAACACCTAGACCCTATTTACGTGTCACAACCCAACACAGCCTATCACAACTACAACAACGATTGTATCCGGCTTACCAAGTATTTGTTTATTATTCTAGTGCACTGTTTAATATCAAAGATAAGTCGGTTATGATATATGGGAACACCCCAACCATGTACGTGTACCCCATTTTTACAGCCCTCACATACCATGTTATACCTGTATTGATATGTTTAGGGAAATGTACTAACTCCTTGCATCCCAAACAGGTAAATTGTGACTTGGAACAGCAAGTAGCTGAGCAGTAGAACTATGCACATGTACCTAGCTGTTGCCAGCCTTGAAGGCCTCCACAGCCGCCATTGGCACCATGAGGCACAGGGCCACACCCACATAGATGCTACATGACACAGCCTTAGCAGGCCCTTACTACAGGCTCAGATAAGGCCATTCTAGTTATTGTAGTAGTAGTATTCATAACTAGTAATAATTGTGAAATAATAGTAGATTAGACCACCATATGTGGTATGATAAAATAATATAATTAAACTTAGGTAAACAATTGTAGTTTAAGAAGGAGCCATTACAAAGTGGTTTAAGCTACAAATTGTCCCTCCAATTTGTGTGAGATTAATTTCAGGCAGTTTTAACAAGTACATACAGTCCACTCAATTTCTTACCTACTAAGAAAAATAAGATAAACTTTAATTTATTGAAGTCAATTAAAAGGAGATATACTGCCTGGAGTTTTTACCACATAATTATGGTCCTTTGAACCTATGATTATTACAGTTAACCAGTAGGTACATTGCATCTAGATATAAATCCTGATATACATTAGTAGTGCAATATTATAGCAGAAAGACATTGCTATATTTACATTTTCTAGCCTAACTTTTCAATCTCATAGCAAGCAAAACTACAACAAAGCACTATTATTGTTCTGAGGCCTATGCCAAAGAACTATTGTGCCCTTTTCATTACAAGAGTTGATAAGAGGCTACTTTACTTATAAGTTACTTATAAATGTTTTGTAATTTAAGTATAAACATTATTTTAATATTGCACCATTACATACTGCATACCACATTGTTTACAGCAAATTCTTGCACAAGGGTAGGACATTTTAGGCTGGTGTTGTACAGCAACCTAGTTTAATTTATTGTGCTAACCTGGTGTAAGGGTAAGAATTTTTTACACTTGTCTAGAGTTGAACATATATTACAACCTAGCAAGTACATATTTTTATGCAGTATTCATGACAACCCGAGTTGTGTTGTCAACCTGATATTCATACATATAATTATAGGTATAATTTAACTATAATCATTTCACCTTTGAGTGTTAACCTGTGTCTCTGTACCAACCAAGAGTGATAATGACGGGCTAGCTTGCGGAATACCAGCATTGATACAGGCTTACCACTCAAATTATAGCGTGTATGATTATACAGTAGTATATTTTTTAAATGATAAACAGCTCTAGTTCGGAAACTAGTTGCTTTATAATTCAAGTGCCAAATAGTTAAAAGTCCATACGACTAGCAAGTACTTCCAAGATGTCTACACTCCAAAATGTAAAATTAACCCTTAGGGCCTTAAAGGGGCATCTCACAAGGCAGATTAACAAATGTGAAGACATGAGTAATCAAACTCCAGTTAATTATGCAGCACTGGAAAACTATCTTAAGCTTACACGGAACAAATATGACCGTGTGTTGCAACAAATGAAACAGTATCAAGATTTACTTAACGTTAACAGTATTGATGAAGATACGATGAACAACATTCTCCAAGAACACTCTGATTATGAAGATGCAATGTTTGAAAAATTACAACGTATGAAGATTTGATAAACGCCCATAAGGCCAATATAAATATTGCAGCTACAACTACCCAGAATCAGACAGCACCAGAAGTCAAATTACCATCACTCAGTCTCCCAACTTTTTCTGGAACAGAGGACGAGAATTGGGACAATTTCTGGAGCAAATTTGTCGATTCTGTGGATTCTAATGTCAATGTACCAAAGACGACAAAGTTTACGTATTTACAGAGTGTCTTGAAGGATGAAGCCTTTCAGGTAGTCTGTAATCTGAATCACACAGATGACGATTATGACAATGCTGTACAACTACTCAAGGAAACTATGCGAAACCTGAAAGGACTATCAGAATTTTAACCCAGAAGCTGTTAGATATTAAACATCCAAATATACAGCAGTCTCACTCCAAGCCTTTAGATTGGACTTGAGTCTTTGCTTAAGGCACTTAATAATTGGAGCTTGAGTCTGAAGCACTTAAAACAAAGTGGATGATGCTCAGACTGGATAATCCAAGTCCATATGACTCGCAAATTACCCAGGGACATCCTGGAAAGTTGTTTGTGTTGTATGGAAAGTCATATCTGACAGTAACAGAGATTACAAAGGGGTTACAAACCATCATAGAACGAGAAAGAGTTATCCCAGATGAAAAGCGACATCTAAACCTTCGTCTACTACTAATAGTAAACAACAGAGTACAAACAGTACTCCAAACAAATCTAAAACAACTTCTCCCTCCCCAAAGTGGAGACAAGGCAGTGTGGGCACATACGCAGTTGGTACCTCCAAACCTACAGGTAACGCGTCACCCAAATCGGTGACTCCTCAAGATACTGTTAACGTCTGGAGACCATGTCTGTTCTGTGAACAATCACATTCCATGTACAATTGCAGACGTTACCCCGATCGTGCAACACGCATAAAACGACTCAAGGAGTTACATAGATGTACCAAGTGTATAAGGGAACATCATCCCGACAGCTGCACATCAACAATACGCACCTGTTATAGGTGCCATAAGGGTCAACACCATACAGCACTTTGTGGGGATTCAAGTACAAAGTCTGCCAAACCACAGGAGGAGGAAGGAACTAACACCTCAGTACAGCTTTGTACTGTGCTACCTGACATAAGTGTTTTCTCAACAAGGTCTAAACATAAATCAGCTCTACCTACTGCACGATTGATCATTAGAAATGGAGAGAACAAAGCCACCGTACGTGGATTATTTGATCAAGGGTCCCAATTGACCTTTATATCCAAAGAGTTGGTAGATACCCTGAAACTTACACCTGTAGAGGAGACACGAATAAACATAGCAGGATTCCTGACTGACTCAGGAGCCCGAGTTTTCAAGGTAGTACAACCCAAAGTACGATTAGGAGGTTACGAACAAAATGTACAAGCTCTAGTAGTAGATAGATTCCCAAGATCTGTATGTATATGGTCTGGGGACAACAGCCAAATTCCTAGAAAAAAGGGAATTCATTTGGCTGATAAAATCACAACAGATAACCTTTCCAATATTGGAATCCTTATGGGATCAGATGTCTACCATAAGTTTATCAAAGGAAAGGAATACAAACACGGTATGAACGTGTTACCATCTGCAGGTGGCTATTTGCTAACAGGCCCTGTATTACGGCTAAACCAACCAGCGCCTGTAGAACACCAACATGCCAACCCAGTAATGGTTGCATGACTAGGAGACCAGTCTCCACTGCAACTCAGAGACATGTCCGAGGAAGAGCTTGATCCCCCTGTACACAAGTTATGGGACCTGGCAACTCTCGGCATTGTCCCTGAACAACCTAGCCCAGATGATGACTGGACTTACAAACAATACCTGGACTCAGTTATATACAGAGATAATCAATACTGGGTCAGGCTACCATGGAAGCTGAATCACCCTCAGCTACCCGTCAACCATTTTATGGCACAAAACCAATTGAGATCACAGGTGTTGCGCTTACAAAGACAACCTGAGAACTTGAAGTTGTACCATGAAATAATACAGAAGCAACTCGATGACAAATTTATCGAAGTTGTTACAAATGATAACCCAAAGGAAGGTCACTACTTACCACATCATTGTGTACAGAAGAATTCTGCAACTACCCCATTACGGATAGTATTTAATTGCAGTGCTAAAATGAGGCCGAGTAGTGTTTCGTTAAACGACTGTCTTCAAACTGGCCCTAGCCTAACACAAAGGCTTTACGACGTGCTGTTAAAGTTCCGTATTGGGACTTATGCATATACGGCCGACATCAGCAAGGCATTCCTTAGGGTAGGTCTTCAAGAAGAAGACCGGAACTACACAAAGTTCCTATGGATTAAGGATCCTAACGATCCGAACAGTGAATTAATCACTTACCGGTTTGCCTCTGTCCTTTTTGGCGCCACGTCATCTCCTTTTCTGCTCCAAGCTACCTTGGATACGCACTTGAAGAAGTCCAATAGCCCAAACAAGACGGAAATTAGCAAAAACCTGTATGTGGATAATTTTCAAGGTACAACCAACAGTGAAAGTAAACTGTTGGACATATACCATGAGGCCAATCGAGAATTAATGGGAGCCAATATGCCTCTCCAATCTTGGGTCTCTAACAATGAAAAATTAAATCAACTGATCTCAACTGAATTTCCCGATTACCAGGTACCCGAGATGACAAAGGTACTAGGTGTCGAATGGAACACGACAACAGATCAGTTGACAATCAAGTCAGTGGAGCCTGATACCACTAACTTAACAATGAGAAAATTACTATCACAAGTCAGCAAACCCTTCGACCCATTAGGACTATTAAGCCCAGTACTGATTAATGGGAAGTTGATAATACAGGAATGTTGGCAACAAAAGATAGGCTGGGATGATCTTCTAACACCTGCTCTACAAGAAAAATGGCAAGGTTTAGTAAAAGATTTAAGTACCCTAGAGTCTGTCAAGTTCCCCAGGAACACAGTAGTAAATGAAAAAGAACCAATTAAGCTACATGTATTCTGTGATGCCTCAGGAAAGGCTTATGGAACAGTAGCTTACCTGGTCACAAATGGGCAAGCCAATTTGCTCACATCAAAGGCCAGAGTGGCACCTTTAAAGAAAAGATCACTGCCACAACTGGAATTAACAGCCTTACTGTTAGGAGTAAGATTGGCTCATTATTTGATCAAGGCCTTACGCCACATCCACTTTAAAGAAACAGTAGTTTGGTCAGATAATGAGGCAGTGCTACAGTGGGTTAAGAACAATAACAGTAAGAATCCTTACGTGAGTAACCGCGTTAAGGAAATACGAGAGTTGTCAGCAGGGTATAAACTAAGATATGTACCCACAAAAGAGAATCCAGCTGACTATCTCTCCCGAGGACTGACTTTACGGCAATTAACAAAGGCAGAGATGTGGTTCAATGGACCTCAGTGGCTAATCAGCGACCAGTGGCCTGAACAAAAGCCACAAGTCATTGTGACCAATGTTACTGTTCCCACTGAGAACCCAGAACCACCTCGGACTTTGGTAATTGATCCTACTCGGTACTCTGAACTGAACAAACTTATAGGTGTCACCCAAGTAGTGTTTGATTTTCTAAAGAAAATAGGAATCAAGCATAAATTCCCTAATGCCCTAAGGTATTGGGTCAAAAGAGCTCAGATCGACACATTCGGGACAGAATTTGACAATGTTCCAAAGAAGCTACAACGTGATCTGGGTCTCTGGTTAGACACTGACAATTATAACATAATCAGATGCGGAGGCCGCTTACAGCACGCTGACATAGATTTGGAAGCAAAAAATCCAATATTGCTCCCTCGTCACCACATAGTAAGCAAACTAATTGTGTTACATATACACAAATACTGCACTCTGCATGGTGGGGTATTAGATACTCTCACAGACTTAAGACAACAGTACTGGCTACCCCAAGGTAGACAGACAGTAAAATCAATAATCAAATCCTGTGTTGTTTGCCGGAGATACGATGCCAGAGTGTGTCCATATCCTGGCCCTCCTCCACTTCCGAAGGAACGAGTCGTACATATTCGTCCCTTTGAGACTACAGGAGTAGATTTCACAGGAGCACTAACACTTACAGGCACTAAAGACAAGAAACCAGTAAAAGCTTACATCTGTCTTTTTACTTGTGCCACAACAAGGGCAGTCCATCTAGAAGTGACTCCCGATATGAGTGCCGAAGCATTCTTACAGGCTTTCCGCAGGTTTGCTTCACGTAGATCCTGTCCTAAGTTAATGATCTCAGACAATGGGTCCAACTTAGTGGCAGGAGAAGCATGTCTGAGGAAAATCTGGACACATCCAAAGGTACGCACAGCCCTAAATCAACGGCAGTGCCATTGGAAATTCATACCTCCCAGAGCACCATGGCACGGAGGCTTCTATGAACGCATGGTTGGTACGGTAAAACGTTCTCTACGGAAAACCCTACACCGCCAAAAGATTGACCTGCAGGAGCTTCAAACAGTAGTCATAGAGATAGAAGCACGAGTCAATAACCGACCACTTACCTACCTCTCTGATGATGTTTTGCAGCGTGAACCATTAAGTCCAGCTCATTTGATGTATGGTAGACCTCTCAAAACACTTGTGTCCCTTACGGACGAGGAACCAGAGGATCCTTCATATGTCCAAGAGAGTGATTTGGTTCAACGTTTCAAACATCTATCAAGGGTGATAAGTCGGTGGAATGACGTATGGACTCGAGAATACCTTACAGCTCTGAGAGAGTATCATTACGGGGCAAACAACCCCTACAACAGAATTAACTTGAACCCTGGTGACATAGTTCTGGTGGATAGTGATGGACCACGCTCAGAGTGGCCTTTAGGTCAAATAGTCTCTGTTCATCCAGACAGCCAGGGCATCTTGAGAATAGTGAAAGTGAAATGCCGAGGCAACACTACTCTCAAAACTTTAGAGAAATTAGTTCCTTTAGAACTGGCCAGGAACGAAGACGTACAACGACTTCCAGCACCCGATACGCCAGTACGGGACATACGTCCCCAAAGGACTGCAGCTCAACAATGTAAACTCAAATTAAAGCAGCATTATAATTCTGAAGGAGAAGAATAAAGTGATCGCAGTCCTTACCGGGACTTCGACCCGTGTTCTTCCCCCCCGGAATTATGTCGGGAAACCGACACACTCATACACAAATAGTATAGTCTTCCCTTAACAGTATCCTCTTAAAATTAGAGAATGGGAGACTCCGTGACGTCATCGACGTCGCCGCAGTATTTACATTATTAAACCACTGTTCATACAACAGTTTAATGTCTAAATTGAATAAAAAAGTGTTCAATAAGACTGAATATAATTATTAACACCAAAATATAGCTTGATTCCCTTGTTAACGTAAATTTAACTTAGAAGTAAAACCACAATATTGGAACAAGAGAGGGAGAGCGTCTCTGACAGACGACACACTCACACAAAAACAATAACAAAGCAGCCTTACGCTGCACACATGGCTCCAGAGTTGGTTTAACACCTAGACACCTATTTACGTGTCAACAACCAGCTACACAGCCTATCAACAACTACAACAACGATTGTATCCGGCTTACCAAGTATTTGTTTATTATTCTAGTGCACTGTTTAATAGCAAAGATAAGTCGGTTATGATATATGGGAAAACACCCAACCATGTACGTGTACCCCATTTTTACAGCCCTCACATACCATGTTATACCTGTATTGATATGCTTAGGGAAATGTACTAACTCCTTGCATCCCAAACAGGTAAATTGTGACTTGGAACAGCAAGTAGCTGAGCAGTAGAACTATGCACATGTACCTAGCTGTTGCCAGCCTTGTTAGGCCTCCACAGCCGCCATTGGCACCATGAGGCACAGGGCCACACCCACATAGATGCTACATGACACAGCCTTAGCAGGCCCTTACTACAGGCTCAGATAAGGCCATTCTAGTTATATTGTAGTAGTAGTATTCATAACTAGTAATAATTATTGAAATAATAGTAGATTAGACCACCATATGTGGTATGATAAAATTATAATAATTAAACTTAGGTAAACAATTGTAGTTTAAGAAGGAGCCATTATAAAGTGGTTTAAGCTACAAATTGTCCCTCCAATTTGTGTGAGATTAATTTCAGTTTTACTACTTGTTAAAGGCAGTTTTAACAAGTACATACAGTCCACTCAATTTCTTACCTACTAAGAAAAAATAAGATAAACTTTAATTTATTGAAGTCAATTAAAAGGAGATATAGTGCCTGGAGTTTTTACCACACCCAGCATGTGCCGTGAACCAGTCAAAATCAGAGTCTCAAATATCACAAACTCCCAATAATGTAAGTCAGGAGACAAAATTAGAGGTTAACAAATCAAATAGTGAAGTGGATCTTTGTGACACTTTTATGGCCAAGTTGGAAGAAGCAGATGGGAACAGGATGGGGAGCACCTCCACCAAACCACCTAGGAAAAGGGGTAGGGGAGAGTGTAATCCAGTTACCACATCTGGCTCTTCAGACTTGAGATCAAAATCAAATTTTATTCATCACCAAAGAACTGATCCTACGTTGACTGACTTGCATAATAAGGCAGTAACTGAAATAGGAGCAGAATAGGAGGCTATGACGTATTACTACACTAAAGAGGTGCTGATGCGGAAGTGGAGACCTAGGAGCTCACCTGTGTCACACACTTGGGAGGTAGTTAATCATGTGGTCCTACCGAGGGGTTATAGAGAACAAGTGCTAAGTGTAGCCCATGATTCACCAATTGGCGGTCATCAGGGTATTGCAAAAACATATAATAAATTAAGCAAGTACTTTACCTGGCCTGGATTAAAGAAAGATGTCATCCAGTACTGTAATGAATGTCCAGTATGTATAAAAACTGGCAAACCAAACCAGGTAGTACCAAAAGCCCCTTTACAGCCAATTGTGGTGGCTGAGGAACCCTTTACCCATATTATTGTTGATGTAGTAGGCCCATTGCCTAGAACCAAGAGTGGTAATATATATATCATCACCATAATGTGTCAGACTACACGCTTTCCTGAGGCATTCCCTGTGAGAAATGCTACAACGAAAGTTGTAGTAAGGCACATAATGAAATTTTGTACTATTTTTGGTTTACCAAAAGTAATACAGACAGATAATGGGGCTAATTTCACTTCCAAAGGTTTTCAGCAGTTTTGTGGGGAGTTTGGCATCCTCCATAAGACATCCACTACTTACCATCCGGAGAGCCAAGGTGCTTTGGAAAGGATGCACCAAACCCTTAAGCAAATGCTGAGAACCAGTTGCATGGAAACTGGCAGAGACTGGGATGATGGTCTTCCACTGATGCTCATGGCACTGTGGGATACTTATCAGGAGTCCCTGGGGTGTTCACCTAACTCATTAGTTTTTGGCCATGAGGTGAGAAGTCCACTAACCATCTTAAGAGATAAGTTGGTCGGAAATCCAAAGAGTGTTGTGCAGGTAAACTATATTCATGACTTACAAGATAAGTTAAATAAAAACAGGGCTAAAGCCTTAATTCATCTTAAAGAAGCTCAAGGAAAAATGAAGGCACAGTATGATAAAAAGGCTAAGCAAAGACATTTTGAGGCAGGTGATAAAGTGGTGGTACTAATGGCACGACAGGGACCAACATTGTTGCATAGGTTCCAAGGTCCTTATACAGTGATAAAGAAACTCAGTCCCACCAATTATGTAATCAAAACACCTGATCTCAAGAGAAAGGAAATAATAGTGCATGTGAATAGGATGAAACTAACTCAGAAGGGAACTACCAATACCAACCAGGTGCTTAGTGTAGCCCATGTAGATGAGAATAATGGGGAATGTGATTTTAATAGTGTACCTAATGCTCATGTACCTTATTTTAGCAATGGGGAGTGGTTGGCTAATGTCCAGAAAATGGTGGAACATTTGTCATCAGAGCAGAAGCAGGACTTGGAGCAGTTGCTGACTTCTCATGCAGACATCTTTGGCGATATTCCCACCCAGACTACAGTTATTCACCACGACATCGAGGTGACAGACAACCAACCAGTCAAGTCACACCCATATAGAGTCAACCCTACCAAGTCGAATCTCATCCAGAAAGAAGTCGACTACATGCTTCAACATGGATTGGTGAGACCTAGCAGCAGCAGTTGGAGTAGTCCTTGTATTTTGGTTCCAAAGAAGGATGGAACTCACAGGTTGATCATTGACTACCGTAAGTTAAATGTAATGACTGTTGATGATAACTTTCCAATACCTAGATTACAATATTGTATTGACAGTGTTGGTAAAGCCAAGTTTGTAACCAAACTAGATTTGTCAAAAGGGTACTGGCAAATTCCTTTAACACCAAGAGCTCGGGAGATGAGTGCATTTATAAATGTAGATGGGTTGTATGAATTCACTGCCTTTTGGGCTAAAAAATGCCCCAGCAACTTTCCAGCGTCTTATGAACTTAGTGTTAAAAGACATACCACAATGCTTACTTGGATGATATTGTAATTTTTCACAATAATTGGGAGGACCATATGAAAGGTTTGGCTAAACTATTAAAATGCTTAAAGGAGGCTAATTTAACTGTAAACTTACATAAATGTACTTTTGCTGGAGCTAGTATTTCTTACTTAGGATATGAAGTGGGAAATGGTAAGGTGTTACCACTCAAAAATAAAAAAATGATATATTAGAGTATCCAGTGTTGACTAGCAAGAAGGAGGTGCAAAGATATCTAGGAATGTGTGGTTATTATAGGAAGTTCTGTAAAAATTTTGCAGCAATTGCAGCTCCTTTGACAAACTTGCTATGTAAAAATGTTAAGTTTAGATGGTCTCAGGAATGTCAGGATGCATTTACTAAATTAAAAGGAATGTTGTCATCTGGTCCAGTGTTAGCTACTCCTGACTACTCTAAGCCATTCAAACTATATATAGATGCTTCGGACTGGGGTGCTGGTTCTGTACTAATGCAAGAAGATGATGAGGGTATTAGTCATCCAATACATTACTATTCTAAAAAATTTACTAAATGTCAACAGAGTTACTCCACAGTGGAGAAGGAGGCTTTATCATTATTACTAGCTGTTAAAAAATTTGACATTTCTTTATCAGCCAATACTGTTGAAGTGTTTACTGACCACAACCCCTTAACATTTATTGCTAGCATGAAGAATTCCAACCAGAGAATATTAAGGTGGTCTTTATTGTTGCAAGAGTACAAGCTGGTCATCAAACATATTCCAGGAAAATTAAATGTAGTAGCATATGCACTTTCTAGATTGCCAAAACCTGGGGTAACTTGGGGTTGTACTATTGCACAGAGATGTATATAATAGTGTGTATCTAGAGTTTATTATATATCATTTACGGTTTCTTTACAATTATCATGAAATCTGTTTGAGGTGTAAATTTTATGTGAAAAAAAAGTAAAATTCCTTTAAGAATTTCCCTTTTTTTTCTCCATGGCTTAGGAGGGGTGTTACGAACCTTACCTCCTGTGGAGGTTGATTTTGGTTGTAAAATGTTGGAGGACTCAGTGGAGAGTGTTTATTAGTATAAATCCCCAGCTGAGATCAGAGGCCGCGAGTCACCATTAATACTCCGCTCAGTAAAGTAGTGCCTTCTCAGCTGGAGATCATCAGAAATAATTTGAACTGGAAAAGCCTAACTATGTAAAGGAAAAATGGACTCTATCAAAAAGTATGCATGGGGAATATAGTAAATAAAATCATTAATGAGTTTGATTGCATATGCAAAGAATAGAGTATTAAGGGGCGATGACGCAAGAGAGGTGGACGCCATCTTGACTGGAGGGGGAGGTGTATCGCTGCCGACCGTTCCAGCTATTTGAGGGGTTTTCTCCGGCCGTACAGTCAGATAAGCCTATCCTTGTATATAACCAGGGTTGCAAGATTGGGTAGAGTAACACTACAGAAGTTGGAGAGGTTTTATAAGAGTCCAAGTTTCCTAGAGGCAAAAATATATGTCATTGGATGATAGTGGTTCGTGGCTGGGTGCATGACACCAAGAATGGGACAGTGAGCCGTGGGGTGGTCAGCGCCAGTTAAGTTTATAATACATAGTGATCTTATGTTGTAAGGAAAACGCCTTTTTAAATGTATTCATGTGTGTCTTATACGTATAAATTTGTTACCAGTGTACTAGGCTGTTTCCCTTACTCATACTCCCTAGACAACATCGTAAGGACCACCACCACCAAATTCTCACTAGCTCTCTATGACAACAAAAACGTGTCACTACTGATAACATCAGTAAGACACAGGCCGTGACACCAACATATAACAATAATAATTTAAATTTCAGGAAATTCCTATTTTGAATGAACAGCATGTTAAAATTGACGAATGCATCTTTGTGGTCTACCACTGGATGGAATGGACTTGGTCTGTGGAAAGGTTGATTCATGAGCTCAGTGGGGAGGTGGCAGATACCACCAACTAGAATATCTGAGGAGGGTTTCCAGGCAACACTAATTCATATATGTTTTTGTGTTTACACTTCTTGTTAGGAAAATATTATTCAGGTTTTGGATGACTGCAGAACTCTGTACACCTACTGAGAGGTACAAGAGCAAGACAACGAGCAAGGAAATATACGACACACCTTAATTAAGGTCCACCAGGGATCCATATCAATTTCAGTGGTGGATAAAATCCAACTGGACTGTCGTGACTCATTTATTTATGACATGTAGTGCATGTGAGAGCGTGTATGTCCCATGCAATGATTGAAGGTGAGAGTCTTTGGTGTATTCTTTTAGGCATCAATATCAAGCTGCAGTCGGACACCCAGTTAAGTCCATTGTGACTATTAGGCAAAGTGCCAGAAGTGTTGGCTGAGGATAGTCGGAAGATGAGGTAGAGGCCCAGTGACGTGTTGATAGTCATCATTATTAGTATTATATTTCGGTGTACTGTTGTAATCTTGTGAACTCTTATATTGAATGTCTTTAAGGATAACCACCTTCCAAGAGTGTACAAGTACCGAGAACATTGTTATTATGTATGTATTAACCATACATTTTGTTCTTGTAGCTACTGAATATATACGTACTTGCACTTATTAACTTATCCATCCATGATCACTATATTTAGGGAGTGGAAGCTGCATCCCAGAGTTAACTCTGAAGACGTATTGGTAATGGATATTTTCAGTGAGAGCTGCTCTAATTGCAGGGAAGATGTTTATATAAATTAGTTCATTTAACACTATTCTGGTGACAAGATTGAGGTAGAGAGTCGAAGGGTAACATTGAGGTACCATCCACATTTCGTTTTATTATATTTATGTTAATTAGATGTTACAGTTCTTTTAGATTAAGATGATTCACTCCTTGCCTCTGCGGGTCTGATAATTCTTGAGAAAAAATTCAGATTTCTGGCTAGTTACATTAATTTTCAGATAAAATCGAGTTGGGAAATAATCAACTGAGAATGGGTGGTGGGTCACCTGAGAGAGGACTTCCTTACGGGTTATGCCGTAGATGTAGTATATGCCAACAGGTTCTTGTTGATGGTAATTCAACATGGCCACATCCTACAAAACATTAAACGTGGTTAAGTGACTTATTATGGTGCCATTGGCATCACAGAGGTGTCAGTTGGGGGTATTGCTTCTGTGTTTCTTGTTAGTATTTTCTGCGGCGGGGGACAGGTGGAGACAAGGGGGTCTGGAGCCCCACAAGTTGAAAGAGACTTGTGTGATCATATATCAATTTGGTTCATGCAGGATATCTGCAGTGATCATCTTGTTTAGCTGAAATGATAACACAATGTTGCTCTTTTCTCAAGTCTGTATGGTTAGATGCCAACTAGTGAAGCAAGATACCATAAATTACAATAATATTTATCAGGCGTAACCTCGTGTTGTTCATGCCTTAAGCGTGCCTGGTAAGATAACGAATGGTGGTGTTCAGAGTGTCTGTGAAGGTCATTGTTAACTGATGACGACAACGATGTTCCTCATGTCTCCATCAGCCATTCTCAAATAATCAGTTACATACCATTTATGGTCATATTGGTTGTATGGTGATGGCAACAATGTTTATCTTGCCTCGAGCTAGTATTGCCAAGGTTTATGGTGTATGAAGCTTATAAAGGTTATATTGGTTAACTGACGATGGCAAGACTGGAGCTATCGGTTCACCCTTGTAAAGTCAGCTATTGTTGGTTGGTCAGCTATTGCTGCATACTGCATAATGCTCTTCTTACATAATAATAATAATAATAATAATAATAATAATAATAATAATAATAATAATAATAATAATAATATTTATTAGGGGAAAAGCACATACATACAAAATGGTATACGAGAAGAATGTTGGATCTCTAGGTAGGACAAGTATATACTATGCCTCAAGCCACTAATACACTCAGTGTTTCAGGCCGGACAATAGCACCACTGTCGCTCTCGGCACAAGTAATACATTTCAAATAAGAACTGGTTGGATGTCGGATATTTATGGTGATCTATTCTTAAAAAAATTATCACTATCTTCCTCTTTTAAATTTAGGGTGAAAACAGTTTTACAAAATATTTAGAGTCGGAACACGTCACTAGTATAAAAAAACAACTAGAGCAGCTTATTTCAATAATTTACAGAAAGTATTGGAATAGTGAGTGTTTATGCATATAACAATGTGGTATCTGTTGACAGGCTGACAGCCCTTCACAGGGCTGACCACCACACACTGGACAACATTGTGTTTATCAGAGGAGTCAGACACAGACAGACAGATAGATAGATAGAAATACAGGCAGACAGACAGACAGATAGAGATAGAAATATAGGCACATAGACTGACAGATATAACGACATAAAGAGAGAAAGGCAGAGGTAGGGGCCCAGAAACTGAGAGACTGACAGACACACCTAAAGATAGAGACAGAGAGGTAGACAGAGACGGACAGCAGATAGATAGATAAGTGGATGGGTTGATGGATAGGTAGATGGATGGATACACTGATGAGTATGTGGATAGACAGATGGATGGATATATGGGTAGACAGATGAGTAGATAGATAAATGGATGGATAGGCAGATAGTTGAATTGACAAATAGATCGATAGAAAGATAATTAGATGGAGAGATGAATAGAAGAATGAACGGGGGCATGGATAGATAGATGCATAAATAGATAGGTAGAAAGATAGTTGGAATGCAAGCAATATGGATAAGTGGATAGAAAGGTATATAGATAAAAATGAATACATGCATTGACAGACAGAAGATATAGATGGTTAGAATGCTAGGTGAACAGATGGAAACAAAACTAGATGGATAGATAAATTGATAGATGACTACACTGATCGATGGACATAAATTACATTGATGGAAAGAAGGATTGATGGAAAGAGAGATGGACATTCAAAGTGTGAATGGATAGATGGAAAACTTACGATTTTATGTGTAGATGAATGGATAAATGTGTAGATGAATTGATAGATGTATATCTATATAGATAGATAGATAGTTATATGGATAGACGGATGGATAAAGGGACAGATTGATAGCTAGATAGGGGTGTAGATAAATAGACAGATGAGTGGGTAGATGAATTAATGGACGTGTGGATAGACAAATAGATTGATAGATGGATAAATAGGTGATTATATGGATGGCGAGATGTGTTGATGGAAGGATAAATGGAAGATTCTTTATTAGATGGATGGATATAAATTGAACAGATAGATTGATAAATAGTTTGGCAGATAGACTGATTAATAGGTTGAGAGAGATGATAGGTTGATAGATTATACCGAGACAGATGGACTGATAGATGGATAGATTTCTGGATGGATTGATAGCAGGAGGAGTAGATGGATAAATGGATAGATTGGTACTGGTGAGTAGATTGAAAGAAGTACAGATGAATGGATATATATATATATATATATATATATATATATATATATATATATATATATATATATATATATATATATATATATATATATATATAATGCGTTATGTGTGATTTCCGCCCCGCCGCCCCTTCCGCCCCAGCCGCCCCTCCAATGCGTTATGTGTGATTTCCTCCGAGGCTATGGGTCCCCCTTCTTCCAGCCAGAGGTGGTACTCCCTTCCATTATATATATATATATATATATATATATATATATATATATATATATATATATATATATATATATATATATATATATATATATATATATATAATATAATATATATATATAATTATATATATATATATATATATTATATATATATATATATATATACATATATAAAGACATATTATATAAAGAAGGGAGAGGGGGACGGACACGTGGTGAGCAAGGTCCTACACTTGAACCAATTTCAACGTGGATCACGATGCCTGAGCCAGCCAAGACTTGATCTATGTAGGTATGAATACCTGCTGAAGGCCCCGGGGGTGACAAGAAGAACCGTATCTCCTTCATTCCCACACAATGAACGTAGAAAGGTGCGTTGTCTGAGCTTTGTGTATGGCGAGGCAGGTACAGTGTATGGGTGAGGGTGAGGGTGAGGGGAGGGTCGCCGCCGTCTCAGTGCCGCCACCCACCAGCCCCCAGGCGGGGGGAGGCTCTCGAGCTGCCTACAGTGATGTTAGTGGAAAGTTAGTGCGTTCATAAGCAAATCGGTGAGTGTAGTGTTAAAACAAAGTGCACTAGTGATTTCCCCGAGTTTGATAGTGTGTAACAAGTGTGATTTCCCCGAGTGTTGATAGTGTGTAACAAGTGTGACGGCGGCCTCCCTCGCGTGCCCCCCCTCCACCCCCCCGCCCGCCATCTTCCCCCTCCCCGCTACCTGCGCCCGACCCAGCCAGCCGCCCATCAACACACAGCCTACCCACACACGGTGCCCAGGCCATGCCCAACTGCCCCAGGAGAGTATAATGCTTGCCGTGTTACTCTCCACCTGGGAAGGAGAGGGTGCACTCAGTGGGCAGCCAGGCGTCATCACATCTAGGCATGGCACATGTCGCACCTGACACACAGCCTCTTTCCAGCCAAGAAGATGAACTCCCAAGAGGAAACTGTCAAGTGTGTGACAGACGGTATCGTCTCAATTCAAATGGAACTGTCCGCTATCATACTGTCAATTCAGGTGGTTGTCTAGGGTCTAGGCGCCTGCCCCGGGGCAGCGACGATGGACAACCTGCTGCAGGAGCGAGGAACAATACCTCCCTCAACTTCATTTCAGCAAATAATCTGCTTGAAGCAGTCAAAGCGACGTCCACCAGGACCTTGCCCCACATCCCCAAGGCTGCCCGTCACCAAGCAGCAGCCAAACTCACCAGTCTGCTGACAAAGGTCAACAATGCTCCCAGAATCTCTGCATCGTGGCACAATCTCCTTCTATTTGGGAATGCATGCCTAGCATTACCGCCCAGGAGAGACAAGTCATTAGCAACCTCTGTAATCAGGGCACTTAATGAATTCCCAGAGCAGACAACCTGGTCCGCCTCCCCCCTCGTGCCAAGAACACCAGCCGCAGGACGACCAACAATAACTCATCTGAGAACCACAAAATGAGAGCACAGATCACCAGGAAAATAGAAGAGGGCAATACCACAGGTGCCATCAGAATCATGACCAGCGATGACACTATTGCCCCCAGGAACGCCACGACAGCAGAGGCTCTTCAAGACAAACACCCACGCAGAGCCCCCGACAGCAGCAGGGATCCCCAGGAAAACAATGCTGGCATAGAACCCTTGACTGTTCGAGAATCTGAGGTGTACAAAGCAGCCATGTCTTTCCCAACAGGTTCAGCAGGGGGCTTTACAGGTCTAAGACCCCAGCACATCAAACAAATGCTGAACCCGGTGCTTGGAGATGCTGCAAAGGACCTTCTAGTGGAGCTTACCAGATTCTCCAACATGTGTTTGGCTGGCGGCATCCCTGAGGATATCAGGCCTGTCTTTTATGGAGCAGCACTCTGTGCTCTAAAGAAGAAGGATAGGGGTATCAGGCCCATTGCCGTTGGCAACACCCTCCGACGCCTCGTAGCTAAGGCTGCAGTGAGATCTATCAGCCAGGAAGCAGCCACCTTGCTGAAACCTCACCAGCTCGGGTTTGGGATTCCCCTAGGTTGTGAAGCTGCAGCACAGCAGCGCGGGCTTACATTGCTGATCTCTCGGACCAGAAGGCACTAGTAAAGCTTGACTTCAAAAATGCTTTCAATCAAGTCAGACGAGACGCTGTCCTCAGGGCTGTACACAACCATTTCCGTCCCCTTTACCCGTTCATCCGATCGTGCTACAGTGGGGACTCTAAGCTCCTTTTTGGGGAGCATGAAATAAACTCCTGTGAAGGTGTCCAACAAGGTGACCCCTTAGCACCCCTCCTTTTCTGCCTAGCTATCAAAGAGGTCACTGATAGTCTGACAAGCGAGCTAAACATCTGGTACCTGGATGATGGCACTCTCGCTGGAACCCCAGAAACCATTTTGGAGGATATAAGGAAAATCCAGGAGCAGGGAGCAGCCTTAGGCCTCATTCTCAATGCATCCAAGTGTGAAATAATTCCCGCAACCCAGACATCACTGGGCAAATACAAAATGTTCTTCCAGACATTCTCATTGTCGAGCCACCGGACTGCACTCTCCTGGGTGCCCCCATTGGCCCACGAGCAATCGAGGAGGTCCTGGCTGCAAAATCACTGATCTAAAGAGAATGCTGGACAAGATTGACAAGATTGATGCTCTCTTTCTCCTCACAAGATGCCTGTCTCTCCCTAAGTTGACCTACTTTCTGAGATGTTCTCCATCCTACAGCAGCCCTAAGTTAAATGTGTATGACACCCTTCTGGGGTCCATGCTGGTGAAAGTCCTGAACCTGCCATTGGACGACTCTCAGTGGGAGCAAGCAACCCTTCCTGTAAGACTTGGCGGCCTTGGTGTCCGCACAGCCTCCCAAATTGCTCTACCAGCCTTCCTTTCCTCCTCCCATGCATCGCACGACCTCGTCAGAGATATCTTACCTGCAACCTGAGAGATTCAGCAGGAATACACGATCCTGCTTTCACTGAATGTTCAAATCAGTGGGATGTTCTGGCAGCCCCAGCAACCATTATAGAGCCAACAAAACAACACAAACAGTCCGGCTGGGACCACCCTCTAGTGGAAAAAGTAGCTGATGCCATGCTCAGCGCCGCAACATCAGACAAGGAGAAAGCCCGCCTCAGAGCAGTACGTGCCCCCCATGCAGGAGACTTCCTCCTGGCAGTACCCATGTCAGCAATGGGCACGCGCCTAGATCCAGAATCCCTTCGTGTAGCAGTGGCCCTCCGCCTTGGTGCCCCAATTCACACTGAATACAAGTGTATTTGCAACAGGGTGGAAGAGACCAATACGGACTGCATGGGTTGCATTGTGGAAGCACAAAGGGCTGGCATGCAAGACACAACGAGGTCAATGACATCATCAAGAGAAGCCTCGTCTCAGCTAAGTGCCCAGCGGAGAGAGAACCTCGCATCCTAGGGGTCCAAACCCGGATTTCCCCGCACTTCGCCCTGATGGCATCACCATATACTCATGGATATATTGGGTAGAGTAACACCTACGAAGTTGGAGAGGTTTTATAAGAGTCCAAGTTTCCTAGAGGCAAAAATATATGTGTCATTGGATGATAGTGGTTCGTGGCTGGGTGCATGACACCAAGAATGGGACAGTGAGCCGTGGGGTGGTCAGCGCCAGTTAAGTTTATATACATAGTGATCTATGTTGTAAGGAAAACGCCTTTTTAAATGTATTCATGTGTGTCTTATACGTATAAATTTGTTACCAGTGTACTAGGCTGTTTCCCTTACTCATACTCCCTAGACAACATCGTAAGGACCACCACCACCAAATTCTCACTAGCTCTCTATGACAACAAAAACGTGTCACTACTGATACATCAGTAAGACACAGCCGTGACACCAACATATAAGAATAATAATTTAAATTTCAGGAAATTCCTATTTTGAATGAACAGCATGTTAAATTGACGAATGCATCTTTATGGTCTACCACTGGATGGAATGGACTTGGTCTGTGGAAAGGTTGATTCATGAGCTCAGTGGGGAGGTGGCAGATACCACCACTAGAATATCTGAGGAGGGTTTCCAGGCAACACTAATTCATATATGTTTTTGTGTTTACACTTCTTGTTAGGAAAATATTATTCAGGTTTTGGATGACTGCAGAACTCTGTACACCTACTGAGAGGTACAAGAGCAAGACAACGAGCAAGGAAATATACGACACACCTTAATTAAGGTCCACCAGGGATCCATATCAATTTCAGTGGTGGATAAAATCCACTGGACTGTCGTGACTCATTTATTTATGACATGTAGTGCATGTGAGAGCGTGTATGTCCCATGCAATGATGAAGGTGAGAGTCTTTGGTGTATTCTTTTAGGCATCAATATCAAGCTGCAGTCGGACACCCAGTTAAGTCCATTGTGACTATTAGGCAAAGTGCCAGAAGTGTTGGCTGAGGATAGTAGGAAGATGAGGTAGAGGCCCAGTGACGTGTTGATAGTCATCATTATTAGTATTATATTTCGGTGTACTGTTGTAATCTTGTGAACTCTTATATTGAATGTCTCTAAGGATAACCACCTTCCAAGAGTGTACAATTACCGAGAACATTGTTATTATGTATGTATTAACCATACATTTTGTTCTTGTAG
>WNGS01094753.1:0-12161 GCA_020271785.1 Procambarus virginalis
ATAACCAACTGTAACGGGCTCACCATAGCCCATGCTACATGGACACTTCGTCTGAGTAGCTAAATCTGAAACAACACCACAAACCGGGTTTCCTGTACCCCGCTCCTGTGCCAAGTAGGTACGGGTTTACCATAGCCCGTGCTACTTGGAAACATGTTCCAAGTAGTGAATCTCTAACAACCAACAACAACCTCCTGTAAGTTACAGCTTACTGTAACTTACAAGTTACAGCCTTCCTCCAGTGCCAGGTAAGTCCACTACGGGCTCACCATAGCCCGTGCTACTTGGAACGTTTTGGTCCCCGAAGCTGAATCTTAAACAACAACCTCCTGCATTCATTCCTCACTGAACATGTTCCAGTGTAGAAAGAAAAACATTATATCAAATAAACCCTTCAATAATCACTGAAGTTCTTTACCATGAATTTAGGTAGCGTGATTACTCTCCTTAATCCGAGAGTAAGACCATAGAAGCATAGAAAGCTTATACAATGAGACAAACAACGCTTGCAATGCGGTCATATTTAACCAAATATGCTTGCCATACAACTTGAGTTATTTCATGATCTTGGTGTTTGCACATGCAGCTTGAGTACTTTTTTTGTTTTTTAGATATATATACAAGAGTTGTTACATTCTTGTACAGCCACTAGTACGCGTAGGTTTCGGGCGGGAATACTTCATGATACTGGTGTTCAAGTATCAAGTATGCTCAATCCCCGACCGTCCAAGTGGTTGGGCATCATTCCCCACCACCCCTCTACCCCGATCCCAAATCCTTATCCTGATCTCTCTAAATGATATATAGTCGTAATAGCTTGGCGTTTTCTCTTGTAGTTCCGTTCCTTCTTGAACAAAAAACTAAGGCGATGAAGACTCCTTGCCTCTGTTAGCGACACTGTCTTTAAAAATGATAATAGCGTGGCATTATTCCCAATGGTTCTGAGGTTAGTTGAACGCGAGTGTTGCCTGTGGTGTGACCTTTGTGACGACGACAGTGGTGGCGGAGAATTGCCTCATGAATGTTTAATGCTTTGGTTACTGGCGTTCCTCAGCCTCCCATTAGTTATCAATGAGTAATCTTTGTTCTCAAAGTGAAGCTGTGAGTCCACAGACGTTTGATGCACCGAATGTCTTGACTCCCACCAGCAAGTTGGAAGACAGTGGTGGTTGATAACTTCCCTCTTTGGCCGAGACGTAGGACATAAGCTAACACGATGATTGCATAAAAAGAGGAGAGGGATTATTAGGTTTTAGTAGTGATAAATGATACGAAGAATCAGCAGTACGGGAGTAGTATAAGATTCGAAATGAATGTAGTGGGAGTATGATGAGGTTGGGAATTACCAATGAAGCCTCACTGGTTTAAGGAGCAGTGTAATTACAGTCTTCAGAACCAAATTTACCTCAAAGACGCCGGGATTTAATTGATTCTTTTGATCATAACCTGGCCATGTAGGCTACCTTCTTATAACAGTCATCATTTATACATTGCTGTCGAGAAGGTATTATGAGGACACGTGCATCCAACCCTTAACTTTCTCTTTGAACACAGCATATAATTATTGACACAATATATTCTTGAGAGCTAATTTGTTTGATGTTGTGCATATATTCGATTATTCCCTTGGTATCCTGGTGGGAAGGGGGGGGGACAAGGGCAGTTGTTATTGAGGTGGTGGTGGTGGTGTTGGGGCTAGCTGGCAGTGGGGCATGCTCAGAGGGTAGTGAACTAACCCAGGTGGTGGTGGTAGCTGAAGAGTAGTGAATGTGGCGTGTGCAGGCATGGAGCTCTTACAGTCACTGCTCCTGGGCTTCGTTGCTCTGCTGCTCTGTTCAGGTACTTCTCATATTCTTACCATTCCTTGACAACAGATAAACTAAAGATAGTACCAGGAACCATTGCATGTTGTAGAGCAGATGTTGTCAAATATTCCTCTCCTCGTTCCCTCTGAATATGTTAGTGTCTATGCCACCCTGACCTCCTCACTTCATACTTTATATTTGCTTTCCTTATTAATTATAACATTTCTAACTATTTTTTTTCCTACATTGGTCTAATTCTAATTCTTTGACTCAGAGCTTCGTTTCTATTAATAATGCTCTTCAGGTCCATAGTATCAGGTCTGTTTGGTATCATCATATTCGACATAATCAATTGCCATTCATTGTACCATATCTATGTATCTTTTTTAATGTGTTATAGTTTAATTCAACATAATAGTCTATTGTCATGTCAGCGCCGCTAAGCATCCATCACGTGTCAAGCACAAGCGACCTCCGAGGTTAAGATCTAAACAGTTTACCTCTTCCCTCCTCTCTGCGGCCAGATATGGGGGTCTATATTCATTCTTCATCACAGACTGGGGAATATGTGGAACATAAACGCTGTTACATAATTCAGGAAGGTGGGTATTACAGCCGTTAGGGGAAGAGGAAAGGTATGCAGATTAATTTAGCAGTCCTCCATGGCATAGTGGTAAAGCACTCGCCAGGTGCTTCACGAGTGCCTTGGTCTGGTTTTACATCCTGGCTGGGGAGGATTGACCGGGTGCCAATCCTTAACTGTAGCGTCTGTTCACCAAACAGTGAATGGGTACCTGGTTGTTAAACGATTTGGCGGGTCGTATTCCAGGGAAAAATTATGATTAAGGACCTACCCGAAACCCTATACATGCTAGTGGCATTAACTGAAGACGGTCTGCATTACACTGTGGTCTTTGGCTGAGGATGCTTTGTATTACACAGTGGTCTTTGACTGAGGAAGGGTTATCTTACAGAATGATCTTTACTGAGGATGGTCTGTCTTACACCGTGGTCTTTGGCTGGGGAAGGTCTGTACTACACTGTATCTTTGACTAGGGAAGGTCTGTATTACATAGTGGTCATTAACTGAGGATTGTAGTAGAGGGAAGTGTGCCAATTCCCAGCCGTTTTGCTTTTCTCGACAGCCGGGAATTGGCACACTTGTTTCTTATGTGGAAGCCGATGTCAGGGCCCCAATTCTCCACAGCATCGCTGGTAATAATCAGGTGGTCAAAAGCTATATAAGCCCACCAGGCCTTCATATTACGTCTAGGG
Source organism: Procambarus virginalis (assembly GCA_020271785.1). Lineage (NCBI taxonomy): Eukaryota > Metazoa > Arthropoda > Malacostraca > Decapoda > Cambaridae > Procambarus > Procambarus virginalis. The sequence goes on from WNGS01094753.1 coordinate 3,081, forward strand.
GAAAGACAAACATAATAAATAAAAACTACCAGTTTACTGGGTCATATCAAAGAGGGCACCGGAAATAAAGAAAAGAACAAAAACTAAGTTCTCTACAACTCATACTATTTCATCTTAAACAAGGTTTACTCCAACTCTTGGGATTCATTAACATCATGCACTGTGCTGCACACCCTCTCTGAACTAGCTGTCACTAGGCTCTGTCCTAGTGCAGTGGTACAATAGCTCTAGCATGCTTATCAACAACAATACAGGATGGTGGTGTCAGAAAATATCAGTAGTCGGGTGAGGAAGTCATATCCTGTCACTTAATGTCCTCAGAGGTCCACCACATACATTATACAAGAAATATCACCTACCACCTGTTCAAAATGGTGCACATGAGTAGATAGAGTCAGTATACATAAGTACATGTACATACTTTATGTTACAAGGTCATTTGACCAAAAAAATTACAAATGAGAGCCGGACGCAGCATGGCCTATTGTTCTGAAAGTACAACCTAGCAATGGTGGGTGGCAGGCGGGAGAGCTGCGAGTCGCACTTTTCCCAACACTGCAAAGTATCCATCACCACTCCTTCAAATCTCACATGCTCAGAACATGACATTTACAAACTATAACTCCTTAAACATAAATATAAATATTAGAGTATTGTACAGTACATTTTCCAAGAAAGCAAGAAAGTATTAAAGCCACACACAAGAGAATATATATTTGTATAAAAATAATCAAACAAAGAGTTCATATCTACTAGACATGGTATCAGTAACCTGACGGAAGGGGGAGGAGGGGGGTAAGGGGAAGATTCTTACAATTTTCCTTGTCAAGCTCTAATTGTTGGAAATAACCAACAGTTTTATACATCCATGGTATTTTTATGCAACTTTTGTATTAACCACAAGTAGTTACTAAAATTATTAACTTGTAGAATTAATCATCATCATGATTTATATTAAACATATTGCCAGATTCTTCCTAGTCAGCGTGACGACGCGAGGAACGTTTATAACAGAGTCCGGTTTATCATTTCTTTTACTAAAAATAGTTACTTACTAATAAGTTTAATTTCGTAGCATACTACTGCTTACTGGAACTCCTTTATTTAGTTGATATCAAACATTCTAGAGGAAATTAATTTAATGTAAATGATTTCACTTTAATTTCCTCGATTAGCTACGTGACTTTAATAAACCAATTTATGTTGCGTGAAATTATATTTTATCACAGAAGAATTAAATGTGACATCAATACTCGACACCATCTCTTCTTCCTTAGTTAATTACGATATATATATATATATATATATATATATATATATATATATATATATATATATATATATATATATATATATATATATATATATATATATATATATATATATATAATATATATATATATATATATATATTATATATATATATATAAATATATATATATATATATAATATATATATATATATATATATATATATATATATATATATATATATATATATATATATATATATATATATTTTTATATATATATATATATATATATATATATATATATTTTTTTATGCTTTATTGTGTATTTAAAGGTTACAAAACATACAAGACAAATGCCTAAAGGTTATGTATCTCTTGAAGCTCCTCCGCTTCCGGACAGGAACCGAGGACGCAGCAAGCATTTCCCCTCTGGATCGCCACACTGAGGCGCTGAAACAAAAAACTGCAAGCCCTTGGGTCTCTGGTGACGTCGATGAGCTTGGAACCCAATTCCTTGAGAAATCCCAAGGCACTCTTGCCCCAGGGCCATGTGTCTCAGACGCTATGGGAACAAAGAGGTATTGGCCTGCCAGTCGCCTGTATTTGAGAGATTTTGCTGTTTCCCTGTGGTTGGCCGCCCCACCTGCTTGATCAGCTCCGAAGTGTATGTAGGTGTCAGCCAGGGTGGATACACATGTGTAGTCCCACACCAACTGTCTACCCTCCTTCCATGAGTATATGGTGATGCCATCAGGGCGAAGTGCGGGGAAATCCGGGTTCTGGACCCCTAGGATGCGAGGTTCTCTCTCCGCTGGGCACTTAGCTGAGACGAGGCTTCTCTTGATGATGTCATTGACCTCGTTGTGTCTTGCATGCCAGCCCTTTGTGCTTCCACAATGCAACCCATGCAGTCCGTATTGGTCTGCTTCCACCCTGTTGCAAATACACTTGTATTCAGTGTGAATTGGGGCACCAAGGCGGAGGGCCACTGCTACACGAAGGGATTCTGGATCTAGGCGCGTGCCCATTGCTGACATGGGTACTGCCAGGAGGAAGTCTCCTGCATGGGGGGCACGCACTGCTCTGAGGCGGGCTTTCTCCTTGTCTGATGTTGCGGCGCTGAGCATGGCATCAGCTACTTTTTCCACTAGAGGGTGGTCCCAGCCGGACTGTTTGTGTTGTTTTGTTGGCTCTGTAATGGTTGCTGGGGCTGCCAGAACATCCCACTGATTTGAACATTCAGTGAAAGCAGGATCGTGTATTCCTGCTGAATCTCTCAAGGTTGCAGGTAAGATATCTCTGACGAGGTCGTGCGATGCATGGGAGGAGGAAAGGAAGGCTGGTAGAGCAATTTGGGAGGCTGTGCGGACACCAAGGCCGCCAAGTCTTACAGGAAGGGTTGCTTGCTCCCACTGAGAGTCGTCCAATGGCAGGTTCAGGACTTTCACCAGCATGGACCTCAGAAGGGTGTCATACACATTTAACTTAGGGCTGCTGTAGGATGGAGAACATCTCAGAAAGTAGGTCAACTTAGGGAGAGACAGGCATCTTGTGAGGAGAAAGAGAGCATCATGGGCATCAATCTTGTCAATCCTGTCCAGCATTCTCTTTAGATCAGTGATTTTTGCAGCCAGGACCTCCTCGATTGCTCGTGGGCCAATGAGGGCCATATATATATATATATATATATATATATATATATATATATATATATATATATATATATATATATATATATATATATATATATATATATATATATATATATATATATATATATATATGTAATTACATTTTATCACAGAAGAATTAAATGTGACATCAATACTCGACACCATCTCTTCTTTCCTTAGTAAATTACGATATATAATATATATATATATATATATATATATATATATATATATATAACATACAAAAAAATAATAGGGGTGGTAGGAGAAGAAAAGAATAAAGTGTTCAGTGAGAATCCACAAGATCTTCTCTGAATGCTCTTTGTTTTCTTCTTCGAGGATGTGGGTCCCTGCAATTGCACCAGAGGTGGTACCCCCAATATATATATATATATATATATATATATATATATATATATATATATATATATATATATATATATATATATATATATCCATTTACGCTCGAGATGTCTATCGAGAGCCGCGCATGCACAATCGGGAAGAGGAGGAAGACGCAAGAACGTCGCCAGCCACCACGTGACTCGGACACCATTAGCAACGTGCAACAGAGATCTACGTTTCGATCTTGCTAACAGTTTGTATTTCGCTCCCACGACTAACAGAGCGGTGCCACGTCACTTGGCAGATTTAGGCAGTGTCCCAGGAACCAATATTTACTCCAACCCACAAGTAACGCCTTATCACGGCAACTGAGGACGAGGGATATGGAATCGTTCATACACCAGTGGACACTCGGCCCAGCAACTAACCATTTCTAAACTAATATTGTTGTTAATATAACAACAAAATTCCGTACGTTTATTCTCCAAATTTATTCCACTTTATTGGAATATAAATTTCATAATTATTTATTCAAGATCTCTGCAATAATAATAACATTCTGTAGGAATATATTCCGTAATTCAGGATGTACTTGTAGTTACCATTAGTGGAATTCTACAATGTAATTGTAGAATTCACCTCGACGTCAACCGAGGTGTTAGGCTTCCCCACCTTCACATGCAACAATTTGCCCTATGCAACACGTCGTCGGTGGAGGGTGACAACTGATTACACCTCTGTTCTACAGCTAAGCTGTTCATGTTTATCCGTAGTAATAACTCTGTAGTTATATAAGTGATCTCCCAAAGAGATCAATTACACTAACCCATTGATTTACTATATACTGTACTATTCTATCCAGTAGTATATTGAGGTGCATTACCTCTAACTAATATTATATAATCAACCTTATTTACTTTCATGATTTATTTACTCTGGTGAAGAACCAGCACAAGAATAATGCTAGGGATACATTAATCTCTTAGCATGTAACCCCCCAATTTTGTGCAGGTTAATTTGACTCCCTTAATATAAGAAATACAGTTTCACTAAGATCCATACGACACTAGTTCTTGGTATCAGTTTAATCCATTGTCTCATTTTGTTTTCCACTTTTTCTCAAAAAGTGGTGGCCCTTCACAGCTATCGAATTATTTTATTTAATTACAAAATATTGGAGTCAGATTTTTCCCACACTAATACACTATGATACATTTAGACAAGTATAAAATACACAACCTAAACAACAATACGCTGCTTAGTACATGTTCTCACAATACAAGTATTTTAAGTACTAAGTACAATCAGTGCGAATTAATACGAGGCTATTCCATTTGATAGCAAAGAAATTGATATATCGTAATAATGCATACGTATACTGGCATAATACATCAGACAGAATGTATACATAGTACATGACAATTCATAAGGTATGTTATATACAGTAATGCATAGAATTCCATAATAGATACATATAATCATATTTCAAGAAACATTATATTAGGCTATTCTACCTACAGTATGAATACATCATACACCATTCATACTTGAAGTATATGAGGTCATAACATCCGACGGCTCCGATTTGGAATACTTTTTTTCTCACAGATATCGATGGCTCCGATTTGGCTTAGTAATTTTTTCCTTGGAGGTCAATGGCTCAGATATGGTGTACGTTTTTTTTTTTTTTTACCGAAGGTTTCTATTTTGCATAGTAAATTTTTCCATGGTTTTCCATGGAAAGTCTAAATTTTTCCATGAATGATATTATGGCTGTAGGGAACCGGTGGCTGAGCAGACAGAACACTGGACGCGTGATCCTGTGGTCCCGGGTTCGATCCCGGGCGCCGGCGAGAAACGATGGGCAGAGTTTCTTTCACCCTGATGCCCCTGTTATCTAGCAGTAAATAGGTACCTGGGAGTTAGTCAGCTGTCACGGGCTGCTTCCTGGGGGGGGGGTGGAGGCCTGGTCCAGGACCAGGCTGCGGGGACACTAAAAAGCCCTGAAATCATCTCAAGATATGGTGATTAAATTGCTCTCTTCTGGCCACTGATATTTTCCAAGAGGAGATTAAACAGCCGCCTCCCGTCATCCTCAAATACCTGGGATTACCTGGGTAATCGAATATGTACACAACTGTACAATGGGTAACAAGGGTTTGCTATCCGGGAGCTGGAATTGGTGATATTGAATGCAACATGAATGACATTATGGCTGGAAATGGGAACAAACCCATTATTTGTATTAGTGCAAGTGTAAATGACGTTGGACAAGTTAGGAGTGAGGAACTGATACAGAGGTTTAAGACAGCCATAGAATTAATTAGGAGCAAGGGAGGAAGCCCGATCATATGTGGCATTCTTCCAAGAAAGGGAGTTGGAAATGAATGGGTGTCGAGGATACTTGGTGTCCATTGCCGGCTGGAAATATATTGCAAATCAAATGCAATATTTTTATAGATAATTGGGAACACTTCTATGGAGAAATGAAATGTGCTTGGGATGGGGTGCACCTATCAGGTCACCAATTTCATGGAGACCAATGACCTTCACAACCCAGGCCAACATGGATTTCGAGCGGGAAGATCGTGCTTCTCACAGCTACTTGAGCACTACGATAAAGTCACTGAGGCATTAGAAGAAAAACAGAATGCTGATGTGATATACACGGACTTCGCAAAGGCTTTCGATAAATGTGACCATGGCGTATTAGCACACAAAATGAAGTCAATGGGAATAACCGGTAAAGTAGGACGCTGGATACTCAGTTTTCTGTCAAATAGGACTCAGCGAGTAACGGTCAACCATATAAAATCTAGTCCAAGTGCAGTTAAAAGCTCTGTACCTCAGGGTACAGTCCCTGCGCCGCTGCTTTTCCTTATTCTCATATCAGATATAGACAAAAATACAAGTCACAGCTTCGTATCATCCTTTGCAGACGACACAAAAATCAGTATGAAAATTACCTCGGCTGAAGACATTGAAAAACTTCAAGCTGATATTAATAAAGTTTTCGACTGGGCATCAGAAAATAATATGATGTTTAACAGTGATAAATTCCAGGTACTCAGGTACGGTAAAAATGAGGACCTTAAACATAATACAGGGTACAAAACACAATCAAATGTGCCCATGGTAGGAAAGCAGCATGTAAAGGATTTGGGAATAATGATGTCTGACGACCTAACGTTTAGGGAGCATAACCAAGCAAATATTGCGACAGCCAGAAAAATGATAGGATGGATTACGAGAACTTTCAAATCCAGGGATCCCATCACAATGGTTGTACTCTTCAAGTCACTTGTGCTGTCCCGTCTTGAGTACTGTTCAGTACTCACTTCCCCCTTCAGAGCAGGAGAGATTGCTGAAATAGAGGGAATACAGAGAACATTTACAGCACGTATAGACGCGATAAAGCACCTAAATTATTGGGATCGTCTCAAAGCTCTCCAAATGTACTCACTAGAAAGAAGACGAGAGAGATATCAAATAATATACACCTGGAAGATACTGGAGGGCCAGGTCCCAAATCTACACAGTAAAATAACAACGTACTGGAGTGAACGATATGGAAGAAAATGCAGAATAGAACCAGTGAAGAGCAGGGGTGCCATAGGCACAATCAGAGAACACTGTATAAACATCAGAGGTCCGCGGTTGTTCAACGTCCTCCCAGCAAGCATAAGAAATATTGCCGGAACAACCGTGGACATCTTCAAGAGGAAACTAGATTTATTCCTCCAAGGAGTTCCGGACCAACCGGGCTGTGGTGGGTATGTGGGCCTGCGGGCCGCTCCAAGCAACAGCCTAGTGGACCAAACTCTCACAAGTCGAGCGTGGCCTCGGGCCGGGCTTGGGGAGTAGAAGAACTCCCAGAACCCCATCAACCAGGTATCAACCAGGTATCGAGGGCTGGGGTGGTTGTTGTTGCGAACTCGTTGGAACCAGTCGTTGGAGGCGTTTGTTTGGATTTGGCTTTAAACTGTTAGTAGATAGTGGTATGGAAATTGGTATGGAGAAAGGAGGTAAAAAAGTATGTGTTTGTGGGAGAAACAAATTGCAAAATAATTAGGGAACAAGAAGGCCTCAAAATAGCAATGCACTTAGGGGATATTACACAAACAGTAGAAGTCTATGAAACAAAAAAAAAAAATTTAAATGCACAGAAAAAAAAGATATTATTGCTCTTACTAAAACGTAGATGAATGTAGAAAATAGAAAACTATTAGCTGAATATCAATTAAATGGATTTAAACTATTTCACACAGATAGATATATTAGACGAGGAGGGCGAGTAGTAGTAGCAATTATGTCAGGAAAATTTGAACTGTAGTCTCAAAGAGGAAATCAAAACTGAGTCACACACAGAGACTATTTGGATAGAATTAAACGAAAAAGTAAATAATCTTATAATAAGAGTTATATACAGGCCACCAAACTTAGACAGGATTCAAACAAAGCACCTATGGGATGAAATATCTAGAGCATCTAGGTCTAGCAGTATATGTGTAATGCGTGACTTTAATTTTAGTGGAATAAATTGGTTGAACAGAATAGGGAATAATGAAGCTGAAGATTTTCTAGAATTAATTGACGATTGCTTTCTTACGCAAACACATAAGGAACCAACGCTGGAAAATAATATTTTAGATTTAGTGTAACTAACATGGAACACAAATTAATGACATCGAAATAAGGAGTTAGCTAGCGAACAGTGATGACAATGAAATCAGATTTAGCATAGAATAGAATAGATCTGTACTAGAAAATTCGGGTAAAGTGCCAGGTTTTTTCGAAAAACTGATTTCAATAGCCAAGAAATTTTTTGAGTCAAATAGATTGGAAAGTCTTGGGCATGGAGGGTGGCCGGTCTTGGAGTGATACATGAACCCAGCGATAGGTGATGTAAAAGGGGATTTTGGTGTGGATTCGAAATATAAATTATTTAAGAATATTCTAGGCAAAGCACAGGAACGTAATATAAATTGAATAGATCGAATACTATGACTCTAAGTGGATAACAAAGGATCGGAAGAACCTTATAGGTAAAAAGAGTGCGTGATACAAAAGGATTAAGAATGGGGAAGTCAGTTTACATAAGAACATAAGAACAAAGGCAACTGCAGAAGGCCTATTGGCCCATACGAGGCAGCTCCTATCTATAACCCCAATCCCACTCATATACTTGTCCAACCCGCGCTTTGAAACAATCGAGGGACCCCACCTCTACCACGTTACGCGATAATTGGTTCCACAAATCAACATCCCTGTTACCGAACCAGTTTTTACCCAAGTCTTCCTAAATCTAAACTTATCTAATTTATTCCCATTGTTTCGTGTTCTCTCTTGTGTTGACACTTTTATACCCTATAAATATCCCCTTTGTTATATCCATTCATCCACTTGTAAACCTCATCATGTCACCCCTAACTCTTCGCCTTTCCAGTGAATGCAATTTAAGCTTTGTTAATCTTTCTTCATACGAAAGATTTCTAATTTGGGGAATTAACTAGGGTGCTCAGAAAGTTAAGGAGGTACCGAGGCGAGTTTTGGTTGTGGGAGATTCCCAGGTGAGGTATTTAGACAGAACGTTTTGTGCCAGAGATAGAAGAACATAAGAACAAAGGCAACTGCAGAAGGCCTATTGGCCATACGAGGCAGCTCCTATTTATGACCACCCAATCCCACTCATATACATGTCCAACCCATGCTTGAAACAATCGAGGGACCCCACCTCCACAATGTTATGCGGCAATTGGTTTCACAAATCAACAACCCTGTTACTGAACCAGTATTTACCCAAGTCTTTC
>WNGS01094787.1:0-14084 GCA_020271785.1 Procambarus virginalis
ATGGCGTCCATTACCGCCCACAGATGAGTTGATAGGGTCCAGTATCGCCCACAGGATTAGTATATAGGGTCCACTGCCGCCCACAGGGTCGGTAGGGGGTCCACTACCGCCCACTATCGCAGAGTGCATCCTGGCATTGAACGCACATAGTAGTGACACCCATAAAATAGTCAGTGATATTCGAATGATGTTTAGCTGCTAAAGAAAACAGATTTGAAATTAAATTCCTATGGATACCATCACAGTTGGCATCTCGAGGCATGACACTGTTGATATGCTTGCAAAGACAGCCTGTAGAAAACCAGTGGTAGAAATTGATATGGGTGTTTCATTAGCAGTGACAAAGAGAATACTTAAACAAATATCTAATGAAGATCTCACCGACCTAACAAATTCACAAAGACCTGAAAGTTGTAGCATTAAATATTATGATAGATATCGTGAGGAGACATTCACATATGGGACTAATAGAACAGAACCCAGCAATGTGATGTTATAGTGGCCAGAATTCGCTGGGATATAGACGTATCTGGCAGCTTTCTCAAAACTCAAATGTCGAGTGCCTAAATAAACATTTGATTTGACATTTGATTTGAGTACACAATGTGTCAACTTTGTGAAAGAGAAAACATGCACTCTCTTGAACATTATATTGTAGAATGTCCCATATTGACTGACTTTCGCCTCCTGGGCTGAGGTATGCTGAATGTGTAATTACTATATGAGTACTGGAAAACTTGATGATATATTGGACTTGTATCCAAGATTGACCATGTAATGTATCATTTATACAATGTATGTTTGTGATGTAACTATATAACCTGAGCTTGTAAAAGCACCTTAATCACCTTCAGTGATTAAGTGCTTAATTGCACACTAGTTTCTCTGTCAGCTATCTCACCCTGTCAGAGTAAAAGAGACAAATGTATGTGAATGCATGTGTGTGTATATATATGCATGTATATATGTATATGTACGTATATATGTGTGTGTGGTATGTATATGTATGTATATAAAGTACATATGGAAGCTGATCAGAATTGCATTTCACTTTTGTAAATGCACATTCATGACACTTCGAACACTTTATGTAGGGCATACGTAAATCTGTGTATCTATGTATTTAGGTATGTAGGTTAGCTTAGCATTTTAAAAGTAACAAATGTTCCGAACAATAATGGAAACAGACCCAACTATGGGATGGGTTAACCCAAGTAGTAACGCGTTTCCAAAAGGGTTGCCCATGTTGGAAAAGACGAACGCCGAAAGAATATTGTTGAAAACATCTTGATGACTTATTAAACCAAAATTATTTATTAATCAGAAGAAAGACAAAAACGCGACCTATCTGTAAAACGTCTACCAGATAAATATTTTAAGTAAAACCGAAGATATTTGTAGTTGTATAAAAGGGGCAGTTTTCATCGCTCGTCGAGCTCGAAAACCGCAGCATTCATCTCAGAACCATGCCTATTTCACGCAGATTCCTTAATAAACGTAAGAGTTTTATATGTCACAAGAAAGATAGAAATATAAGCTTCATTCTAAATACCTACCATGGGTATATTAAATTTAAAGCGAAGATAGATGTACTTTTGTAATAGCCGAGCTCCGACCCGGACAGATCGATCGACCGAGCAACTCTCTCTCAGAACAATGTATATTTCACGTGAATTCGTTAATAAACATATATGTTTTATATGTCTCAAGAAAGGCAGACATATAAGCTTTACTTTAAACACTTTACCATAGACATATTTAAAGTTCTAATGAAGATACATGTATTTTAAAAATTACGGAGCTCCGACCCCGTACAGACTGAACGACAGAGCAACTCTCTCTCAGATCAATGTTTATTTCACGTAAATTCGTTAATAAACACAAATGTTATACATGTCTTAAGCAAGATAGAAATATGAGCTTCATTTTAAATACATTAAAATAGACATATTTATAGCTCAAGTGAAGATACATATGTTTTTATAGTAGCGCTCAGTAGCTTGTCGGGCATGTAGTGCAGACGCCTACCCACTTGCCGATATATTGTATAATTAACAAAGATACGCTAATAAAGCCTAAAGTCTTATATGCCTCCAGAAAGACCGAGATATGAACATTAATATGATTGCACCAAATAAAATATATCATGTTCGAGGACAAAGATATATCAATTTTAAATTAAGTTTCGACTCTTGCTCGGGCGAGAGAGATGGGGCGACTCTCGCCCCATCTATTGGAGATTCTGTCCACTAAAGACCCAAAGCTACTCAAACCCTCTAGCATTATTTAAGTAATAAATAAGTAAATAAATATGTTTATTCAGGAAAGGTACATACATAAAGTGATTTTACATAAGTGGATTTATAGATAGAGCTAGTACATACAATGCCTAAAGCCACTATTACGCAATGCGTTTCGGGCAAGAAAAACATTAATATCTAAAACTTAATACTAATTGAGCAAAAAGAATAAAATGTATTGAGAACAGATACAAATAAAGATAAAAAAGGGGGGAACATGACTGAAAAAGCAGCACAAATACAATAGGTAGATAAACAGCGTTTGAAAAAAAAAAAAAATAAAAAAAATAAAAAAAATAACAGACATGGGTTGACAATAGAGTGGTAAGGTAGGTTACAGGGAATTAATCAGGTAGTGTTTAGTTTTAATCTTAAACTGGTTGAGAGAGGTACAGTCTTTAACATGGTTGGGAAGGTCATTCCACATTCTGGGTCCCTTGATTTGTAGAGCATTTCTAGTTTGATTAAGTCGTACTCTTGGAATATCAAAACTGTATTTATTTCTGGTGTGGTGCTCATGGGTTCTGTTACAGCTTTCAATGAAGCTTTTGAGGTCAGGATTGGCATTACAGTTCAGCGTTTTATATATGTATAATACACATGAGAGAATGTGCAGTGACTTAATATCTAACATATTGAGAGATTTGAGTAGGGGTACCGAGTGATGTAGGGGTACCGAGTGATGTAGAGGGGTACCGAGTGATGTAGGGGTACCGAGTGATGTAGGGGTACCGAGTAATGAAGTAATATGGTATATTTACTCACTATAATGTGGGTGCTGAATGCAGAACACGAGAAAACATATATTTACTCCAAACCAATATAATTTCATTATGAAATAAGTAAATAAGTAACATCAAAGGAAGACGACGGTCCAAGCGTCAATGTTGTGGAGCGACTTATCCAAGATATATCGTTGTTTGGAAAGTGTTTGTTGGCATATCCAGTTGTCGCACTTCTTAGTTTAGTTCATTTATTATATACCCCATACCCATCTTGTGGGCGGTAGTGGAAAGGGTTACAGAGGCACATAATGGGCTCAGGGACTGAGCCCCACAATTCATTTAGCTAAGCAAGTTACATTCTGATCGGGAAGAAAACAAACCAGGAGTGGGGGGACCTTAATTTATTAACTAATGTTTACAGAGCAATTGCTGTACCACAATATCCAAGTAGGCGTGTAACATGGCTGAGTAGCATGCCAGTACTGCAAAGATGCTCTAAAGGAAATAAGTCATAGGACATTAAATTAACTAATGTTTACAGAGCAATTGCTGTACCACAATATCCAAGTAGGCGTGTAACATGGCTGAGTAGCATGCCAGTACTGCAAAGATGCTCTAAAGGAAATAAGTCATAGGACATTAACCGTGTCTAGTGCCAGCTAGCCGAAGCAATGTTGCAGTACTCGCAATCAGCTTAAAGCTATAATTAAAACAATGCCAGAGATAATTGAGTAGCACAGCCAGTACAGTATGTATAAAATATATTCTGTATACACAGAGGGCATAGAATAGTTACTAGTTTCCAGGGGTAACGATATGCTAGTGCCTAGTACATGTAAAGTCTGCAACCCCAAACTTGCACACAAGTGAGCACTTGACATATGGTAAGTAGCGCAACTGCTGTACCACAATATAAGAGAAGGCATGTAACATGTCTGAGTAGAATGCCAGTACTGCAAAGATGCAACTAAGGGAATAAGTCATAGGACATTAACCGTGCCTAGTGGCAGCTAGCCGAAGCAATGTTGCAGTACTCGCAATCAGCTTAATGCTATAATTAACAACAATGCCAGAGATAATTGAGTGGCACAGCCAGTACATTATGTAGAAATATATTCTGTATACACAGAGGGCATAGAATAGTTAATAATTTCCAGGGGTAATGATATGCTAGTGCCCAGTACATGTAAAGTCTGCAACCCCAAACTTGCACTACAAGTGAGCACTTGACATATGGTAAGTAGCTGCGGGCAGCCCTAGACTTGGGGATCCGGCGCAGCACCCCCACTCCGCAGGCCAGCGAAGCCGGTCCCCCAGTTACAATCTTGATGAGCTAGTTACAAAATTCAATGTAAGTCGTCACATCAACAATGGGTACGAGATCGACCTCAAGTACAGGTTCTAAATTAAGCAACTGACATGTGAAGAGCTAGTGTCAAAATTTATATGTTTGTCCTGCACACCGCCCCCCATCCAGTGGGCAGCGGTGGATAGGTTACAATCACTCAGTTACTACCTACAGTTAGCAAACTGGGGATATTTGGCTAAAATTTCTGGTAGCAGATCATTTTGAATAAAATATTTACACATCGCTGGAACATTGGTTATAGAATTGTCTCTAAATTCACGTATCTTTTCTTTGCACAAATTATCACAAATTTAAATTATAATGTTAACAAGTAGAATACGTATTTTTAATAAAATCTAACATAACTAGCCAGAAAACATTTAACATTTATTAAAAAATATATGTTTGGAAGTTAAATCGACTTCATAGGACAATAGTTTGTTATATATACTCGTTATTCGTTGACATGCGTTCGCTACTTAAACTACCTTGTACTGTACTTATGTAAAATCTCCCATGTCTCTTCACTCATCTCACCGAACCCTACAGGCTCTGTGATATATTGTTTAATTAAGATTCACAAATAAAGCTTATAATTGTATATGTTATCAAAAAGGCAGAGCTTAGTTTAGTTCATTTATTATGCACCCCATACCCATCCTATGGGCGATAGTGGAGTGTTACAGAGGCACATAATGGGCTCAGGGAATGGGCCCCACAATTCATATAGCCAAGCAAGTTATAATTTTGATAAGCTAGTTACAAAAGTCAATGCACATTGTCACATCAACAATGGGCTCGAGACCGACCACAAGTACAGTTTATAATTTAAGCAACTGACATATATGGAGGGCTATAGTGTCACAATTGATATGTTTATCCTACACATAACCCCCTCTCCCCCCATCCAATGGGCAGCGGTGGATAGGTTACAATCAAGTCGTTTTTTGCGTTTTATTCAGAGATTAGATCTTATTGGGTGAGGAAAGATATTCATATTTTAAAGAAGGCTTCTTGGCTGATGCTCTCAATTGATGGAAAATATACAACCTTTTGAAAATCAATGTTAGTTTGATCTAGATATTGTAATTAACGAAAGTATTTATGTCATCACAAAGGTAGAAATATAGGCTACATTTAAAATCCTTTGTCATAAATATAACTCAAGTGAAAACGAAGATATATGCGTTTTGATAGTTACTTGATGGCTAGTTCTGAGAGTGTGAAGCCCTGCACACCAGCCAATAAATTGTATAATTAGTTTCCATATATTTTAATTAATCTTAAAAATCTGTCAGAAGAAAGGAAGATGTAGCCGTTAATGTGACACCATTTAAAAATAAATATCTCTTAAGTTAAATAAATAATACCACCTTATCGCCGGTGTCCGGACACATGAAAACTACCTAGGTATCAGTATCCAGCCAGGCGGGGATCACAGGCTGCACAATACTGATAAATTATGTAATGCACTACTTGTGGTCGATCTCGAACCCAATTATGATGTGACGACTTATAGTGAATTTTGTAACTAGCTCATCAAGATTGTAACTTGCTCAGCTAAATGAATTGTGGGGTTCGGTCCATTCATTTTCTTTCTTTATTATGCACCCCATAATACCCATCCCGTGGGCGGTGGTGTAAAGGATTACAGAGGCACATAATCGGTTCAGGAACTGAACCCTCTAGTTCGTTTAGCTAAGCAAATAACAATCTTTTGACGCTAGTTACAAAATTATTAATGTACACATACTTATGCATACATGTACATATACATACGTATACAAATATACATACATATTTAATCACCCACACAAATACACACAAGGAGGAAAACAGCAGTGAAAGAACAAGTGATGAAGCTGCGAAAAGCGGAGAACAGTCCATATACCTAGTTAAACACAAGACAAAGTTAGAGAAGATTCAGCGGTATGCCACCAGGCTCGTCCCGGAACTGAGAGGATTGAGCTACGAGGAAAGGCTAAAGGAGCTGAACCTCACATCCCTGGAAAACAGAAGAGTAAGGGGAGACATGATAACCACCTACAAAATTCTCAGGGGAATTGACAGGGCGGACAAAGAGAAACTCTTCACCACGGGTGGGACACGAACAAGGGGACACAGGTCGAAACTTAGTACCCAGATGAGCCACAGAGACGTTAGAAAGAATTTTTTCAGTGTCAGAGTAGTTAATAAATGGAATGCATTAGGCAGTGATGTGGTGGAGGCTGACTCCATACACAGTTTCAAGTGTAGATATGATAGAGCCCAGTAGGCTCAGGAATCTGTACACCTGTTGATTGACAGTTGAGAGGCGGGACCAAAGAGCCAAAGCTCAACCCCCGCAAGCACAATTAGGTGAGTACAATTATACAATTAGGTGAGTACACATCAGTAATCTTTTGTGTCACAAGTGATTCAACAAGAGGCTCACAACAGTCACTATACAAGGCACTTTACATCTATGAGGAGTCGCACAGTTACTAGTCTTGCTCCACACCAACCCAACTGGGCGGCAGCTTTACAGTCATGTGCTGCACACCCACCCAACTGGGCGGCAGCATTACAGTCATGTGCTGCACACCCACCCAACTGGGCGGCAGCATTACAGTCATGTGCTGCACACCCACCCAACTGGGAGGTAGCTTTACAGTCATGTGCATGCATTACCTACAGTAAACAAATTTTGGATACTTCGCTAAGATTTCGAGCAGCACATCATTATGAATGAAGTACTTACACATTTCTGGGACACTATTGATGGCGTTATCTCTAAATTCCGTGATTTTTTTCACATTCCATTATATAATGACGCAAAGTATGCGAATAGTTCTGCTGACAGAGTTTACATTTAGTCAAATCTGCATCAGCAGATGTTACAAATTCCCAGTAGTACTTGTAGCCGAGCCTAAGCCTAACAGTGGTAACTTCTAGAAATCTGCTAGCATTATTGGATGACCCATATACTTGTGGTACCTCCTGCATAATAGAATGATGATAGATGGGGTAACTGGTGCGAATTTCACTTTGCCTCAAGTATCCGAAATTTAGTTGATTATCATTATCTCGTCATCTGTTAAATAATTTAACGTTGTCGAATGTGAAGCACTGTTATCACTCTCCTTATTGTTGCATTGGTGTGAGGAGTGGCAGTGATTGGTGCAGTTTATTTTTTCTTTAAATAGGGACATGTATTTGTACTGCAGATAGCAGTACAGTTGCACCGTTTCTTTATATATTTTATACTTGGGTTAGCAAGGCGAGACGCTTCTCTTAACGTGATACTGTTGGTATCAAATAGAAATAGTTTTTAAAGTATGTATCTTAATAAATTTGAACCTTATATTATTTAACATCAACAAATTAGATTTCGAATGTTAAAACCAATTTCAACCAATTAAAGGATTTATCCTTTAATATTAAAAATTGTTCAAACTGAAATAAATATATAACACTGTACGGTGCAGTTGTGTTTGCCTGCCACAGCCTTGAGAGCACGGAACCTCTACATTGGCGACCCAGTCTGGCTAAAACATTGCGGTACAGTAGAACCTCAAGCCCAAGGTATTTGTATCTGGTAACATAGTCGAGCAGAGAGCCATCATCCAACTGTATTTTGCGAACGGGGCCACCCCGTCTGGGTGGGTGTCGGTTCAAGATCTTTGTTTTCTCTACTGAGATGACTAAGCATAGTTCCTGACATGTGTACAATACAGAGTTCAGAACATTTTGGGTGTTGGTATACCCATTGGTGTGGATCAGTATATCATCCACATAGCTAATGTGTTCGCTGGACCTTTTAGTTACTAAGTTTAAAAGTGCATTGATTAACACATTGAACAGAGTACGACTGAGGACACCTCCCTGTGGAGTGCCAAGTTCAAAATCTCTCGTTACACCCCTATGCCCTTGGAACAGTACAGATGACTTCCTGTTGGATAGATACCATCTTATCCACCGCAGAAGCCATCCTCCAAAATTCATTTTAGCAAGTTCTTTCAGAATGACGTGTGGGTTAGCAATGTCAAAGGCTGACTTAAGATCTAGGAAAGTGGTATATGACCTATCAGTATGCAGGGTGAGGAATGTGGTAATACAGTGATGTACACTCTTCCCATGCGTAAAGCCATATATCTGGGGAGACAACATATTATTAATTTTGTAAAGGAGACGGTTGAGAACCATCCTCTCAAGACACTTACAGAGACAACTAGTGAGGGAGACTGGGCGAAAAACACTCTGCTGGTGAGGTTTAGGAATGGGAATAATAACTGTTGGTCCATGACTTAGGAAGCTCCCCAGTTACATAGCTCATATTATACAATTGAAGCAAGGGATTCCCTGGAACTAGCAGAAGCATACGCAGTATGCCGTAAGTAACTCCATCCTCCCCGGGAGATGTAGCTTTGCCTTTATGTAGAGCAGAATCTAGTTCGTATTTAGTAAGAAGCATGTCACAGTCATCCTCTTGATGAAGCTTGAAGTCAAGGAGCCTTGCCCTATCAGTATGTCTATTATTTAATTCATTCTGTGAGGGTAGAGGAAGACTGTCAAAGTTGGAAGTCATGGCCCAAGCATCAACAAGCTCATTTGCTCTGTGCAGAGGATTAGGGTACGAGATCTCTGCAGCATTTTTCCCTTTGATCTTGTTGATATCATTCCATGCCCGACTTAGTGGCGTGTGAGAAATGAGACCACGGACAAAAGTTTCCAAACTGTCTGCCTTAGCTCCACCATACGTTCCCTGGCCTCAGCCAGAGCCGCTTGAAAGAGCCGAAGCATTTCAGCAGTGCGGGTCCTTCTATAAGCTAGTCCAATTATTCTGGCAGTGCGTTTTAGTGCATGCAATTTAGAATCATTATAATAAGCATAAGTGCTATGACCAGTGTAATTTGGGTTACGTGGCCTGGACGATGGATCAAGTGATTCTATAAACTGGTCGATAGTATCTGTGAGCTCATTGTTAAAATCTTCAACTGATGAAGGCTCAGATGAACTGTACCATTCTGGCACATGAGCAACAAAATTGTCTCGTTGATCGATGGGCACAGCCAGCCTCTTCCGCTTGAACATTCCGCCGGGGAGGATAGAGCTGCCAATGCTTACAGTGGCTAATATGGCCAGATGATCAGACGCCATATCTGGCACTATTGACGAGGCGCACACAGTGTGGGAGACGTTGAAACCGAGACATAGATCAAGATCCAAAACTCTAAGCCTCTACAACCTTCATTGTCCCCTTCTTACCAAGCAAGTAACTGACAAAAGATTAAACAATCCATGGCTCACAAGCGGCATTCTCAATTCAATCAACAAGAAACATGAATATGAAAAGAAACTTAGGATTGGCCTAGTTTCAAAGGAAGTAGCTAAAAGGTACTCATCAATGCTTACCAGTATCATAAGAAAGGCAAAACTTGCATATTATGTGAATAGATTCAATGAAGCAAAAGGCAACATGAAAAGCACTTGGAAAACCATCTCTAGTATCCTAGGAACTAAACAACACTCACATAACCAAATAAAACTCTACAAGGATGGGGATATACCGTCAACTGATTTAGAAATGGCAAATGAATTTAATAGTTTCTTTTCATCGGTTGGTGCTAATCTTGCCAGTAAAATCCCACAGACTCAGACACATATTAACACATATCTCTCAGGCAGCTATCCAAACACTCTTCTCCTTTCACCAATCAGCCCGGCAGATGTTGTGTCCATCATACACTCTCTAAAAACAAAGGCAGGGAACACCAGTGAAATTCCATCCATTGTATACAAGAGAGCCTCCCATGCCCTTGCCCCACCCATAGCCCTACTGTTCAACAAATCTATAGAGTGTCACACCTTCCCTGATATCCTCAAAAAAGCAAGAGTAACGCCAGTCCATAAAGGAGGCAATCCGGCGGACATAAACAATTATAGACCAATATCAAATCTACCCATTCTATCTAAAATATTTGAAAAAATTATTTACAAACAGCTCTATTCCTACCTCGTAAAATTCGACATACTCAGCCCCTGCCAGTTTGGCTTCAGGTCCCAAAAGAGCACCAACGATGCAATCATTAGTCTCCTTGACGTAATCTACTCAGCACTTGACAAAAATGAGTTTCCGATTGGACTCTTCATTGACCTAAGAAAAGCCTTTGATACTGTTAATCACAACTACCTCTTACTTAAACTCCAGCATTATGGAATCCGAGGCCTTGCCCTTGACTACATCCGATTCTATCTTAGTGACAGACACCAATATGTAACTATCAATGAAACAACTTCTTCCACTCTACCAATTACCGTTGGAGTGCCACAGGGCAGTATCTTAGGACCTCTTCTATTTCTTATATATATAAACGATCTGCCTAATGTCTCTAATATTCTCAAACCTATATTGTTTGCTGACGATACTACTCTTATCTATTCAGACCTCAACCCACATACACTAAATAATGTTGTGAATAATGAATTAAAAAAAGTCCACTTATGGATGTCAACTAACAAACTAACATTAAACATCGAAAAGACTTACTACATCTTATTTGGAAGCAAATCATCAAATGCAATTCAGCTACAGATAGACAACATTAACATCAGTAATAAAAATGATGGCAAGTTTCTTGGCCTATTCCTAGACAAGAGACTCAACTTCAGCACCCACATTCAACACATAACTAAGAAAGTCTCTAAGACAGTTGGTATACTCTCCAAAATCAGATATTATGTTCCTAACTCTGCTCTCCTCTCTCTCTATTATGCTCTAATCTACCCCTATCTTAATTATGGTATCTGTGCATGGGGGTCTACCACTGCAAACCACCTTAAGCCCATCATCACCCAGCAAAAATCTGCTATCAGAATAATAACTAACTCTGCTTTCAGACAACACTCAGCTCCCTTGTTTAAATCCCTAAACTTGCTAAATATTAACTCCCTCCACACATTCTCTTGTGTCAACTACATCTACAAAACCCTGTTCTTAAATGCAAACCATGCTCTGAAACTCTCTCTGGACAGATGTAATAGGACCCATTATCACCACACCAGAAATAAATATCTCTTTGATATCCCCAGGGTCAAACTTAATCTGTGTAAACACACTATGCAAATTAAGGGACCTAGTCTATGGAACTCACTCCCTAGTGAATTGAAAAACTGTAAAACTTTTGCCTTATTTAAAAACAAAACCAAAAAGTACTTAATTTCATCTTCTTAGTTTCCTACACTGAGCTTTATTTTTTGCTCTGTATCTAGTGTTACTCAATCTCCTAATTCTTATGTATTTAACCCAAACAACCTTATCATTGTGTTCATTGCTGTCTTCCTTTATGTGCTAGCCATTTGCTGTATTGTGCCTACCAAATTTTGTCAACTACCATTCAAGCTTTCATTGCAATCAATCTTAGCTACCTAAGTGCTTTATTATACTGTACCTACAATTTTCTCTCATCTTTTTTTTTCTTTTTTCTTTTCTTGCCATGTAACTGTTATCATTTCTTTTTTATAATTTTTGCTAGTATTTACCTACTAAAAATTTTCTTAGATTAAGGACCTGCCCGAAACGCTGCGCGTACTAGTGGCTTTACAAGATTGTAATTACCATATTATATATTCTCACATTCCCAATGTACCTTCTTGTATATGAATAAATAAAATAAAATAAAAATAAAATATCTTCGTAGATATGCGTCGGTTCAAGGTCACCCACAATCTGTGCATCATCGTGCCTACCTAATAGTGACAACAGTTGGTTGCCGTTACGATTATTGAACTGTGAATTACCAAAATTCCTATGCCTAGCGTTATAATCACCTATAATGATGGTAGGCACAGTCTGAATACAGATAGGAAGGTCAGCATAATTAAAGTTACAAGGAGTTGATTATTTAGTACATAGTTGTTTTTCTCTTAAATTGGATGATAGAGGAGGAGTCTTTAACGTGATTGGGAATACATACATACACACATACATACACGCGTACATAAATACATGCATACACGCATTCATACATGCATACATACATATATACATGCATACATACATACATGCATACATGCATACATACATACATACATACATACATACATACATACATACATACATACATACATACATACATACATACATACATACATACATACATACATACATACATACATACATACAGTCCAGTCATATAGCTATTTCGGGACAAAATCCAATACAGTTTATATTGGTGAGACGCCACTGTGATGAGTTTAAATATCACTGGAACTGTAGGTTAATGTGTGACATAGGTGAGGTTAGATGAAGCATCTACAAGCATCAGCTGATGGAGTGTTGTGGAGGCTGGTGGTATTATGCCCAGATGTTGGAGGGTGGATTTGACCCTCCCACCCTCCCTCCCCCCCACATTGACCACAGAACGTCTAACGTTACTTTCCACTCTCGCTTACCAAGGGTATAACCCCCCCCCCCCCAACACACACACATGCATCAGATTCTTAACTTACAATATTTATGATTTACCAATTTATGTTACTACACTGACTCCCAATTTCACAATATTGTATAAACTTTGATGAATCGCTCGTCTATGGGTCATCCAATAATGGTAGCAGACTTCTAGATGTTACCACTGCTAGGTCTTACCACTGCTAGGACCTATCCACCGCTGCCCATTGGATGTGGGGAGAGGGAGTTATGTGTAGGATAAACATATCAATTGTGACACTATAGCCCTCCATATATGTCAGTTGCTTAAATTATAAACTGTACTTGTGGTCGGTCTCGAGCCCATTGTTGATGTGACAATGTGCATTGACTTTTGTAACTAGCTTATCAAGATTATAACTTGCTTGGCTATATGAATTGTGGGGCTCATTCCCTGAGCCCATTATGTGCCTCTGTAACACTCCACTATCGCCCATAGGATGGGTATGGGGTGCATAATAAATGAACTAAACTAAGCTCTGCCTTTTTGATAACATATACAATTATAAGCTTTATTTGTGAATCTTAATTAAACAATATATCACAGAGCCTGTAGGGTTCGGTGAGATGAGTGAAGAGACATGGGAGATTTTACATAAGTACAGTACAAGGTAGTTTAAGTAGCGAACGCATGTCAACGAATAACGAGTATATATAACAAACTATTGTCCTATGAAGTCGATTTAACTTCCAAACATATATTTTTTAATAAATGTTAAATGTTTTCTGGCTAGTTATGTTAGATTTTATTAAAAATACGTATTCTACTTGTTAACATTATAATTTAAATTTGTGATAATTTGTGCAGAGAAGTGCGACAACTGGATATGTGTGCAGCAAGACTAGTAACTGTGTGACTCACTATAGATGTAAAGTGCCTTGTATAGTGACTGTTGTGAGCCTCTTGTAGTGTCACTTGTGACACCTCTTTGTGTCACTTGTGACACAAAGATTCTTGATGTGTGTATTTGTGTGGGTGATTAGATATGTATGTGTATGTATATGTGTATACGTATATATATGTACATGTATGTATGAGGGTGTGTACATGTGTATACAACATTGATAATTTTGTAACTAGCGTCAAACATTGTTATTTGCTTAGCTAAACGAACTAGAGGGTTCAGTTCCTGAACCGATTATGTGCCTCTGTATCCTTTACACCACCGCCCACGGGATGGGTATGGGGTGCATAATAAAGAAAGAAATTGAACTGGATATGCCAAAAACACTTTCCAAAC
>WNGS01094799.1:0-24415 GCA_020271785.1 Procambarus virginalis
GGAGGTTGTGAACGACTAGAGAGGTTGTGAACGACTAGAGAGGTTGTGAACGACTAGAGAGGTTGTGAACGACTAGAGAGGTTGTGAACGACTAGAGAGGTTGTGAACGACTAGAGAGGTTGTGAACGACTAGGGAGGTTGTGAACGACTAGGGAGTTGTGAACGACTAGGGAGGTTGTGAACGACTAGGAGGTTGTGAACGACTAGAGAGGTTGTGAACGACTAGGGAGGTTGTGAACGACTAGAGAGGTTGTGAACGACTAGAGAGGTTGTGAACGACTAGGGAGGTTGTGAACGACTAGAGAGGTTGTGAACGACTAGAGAGGTTGTGAACGACTATGGAGGTTGTGAACGACTAGAGAGGTTGTGAACGACTAGAGAGGTTGTGAACGACTAGAGAGGTTGTGAACGACTAGAGAGGTTGTGAACGACTAGGGAGGTTGTGAACGACTAGAGAGGTTGTGAACGATTAGGGAGGTTGTGAACGACTAGGGAGGTTGTGAACGACTAGAGAGGTTGTGAACGACTAGGGAGGTTGTGAACGACTAGAGAGGTTGTGACCGACTAGAGAGGTTGTGAACGACTAGAGAGGTTGTGAACGACTAGAGAGGTTGTGAACGACTAGAGAGGTTGTGAACGACTAGAGAGGTTGTGAACGACTAGAAAGGTTGTGAACGACTAGAAAGGTTGTGAACGACTATGGAGGTTGTGAACGACTAGAGAGGTTGTGAACGACTAGAGAGGTTTTGAACGACTAGAGAGGTTGTGAACGACTAGAGAGGTTGTGAACGACTAGAGAGGTTGTGAACGACTTGAGAGGTTGCGAACGACTAGGGAGGTTGTGAACGACTAGGGAGGTTGTGAACGACTAGAGAGGTTGTGAACGACTATGGAGGTTGTGAACGACTAGGGAGGTTGTGAACGACTAGAGAGGTTGTGAACGACTAGGGAGGTTGTGAACGACCAGAGAGGTTGTGAACGACTAGGGAGGTTGTGAACGACTGTGGAGGTTGTGAACGACTATGGAGGTTGTGAACGACTATGGAGGTTGTGAACGACTAGAGAGGTTGTGAACGACTAGAGAGGTTGTGAACGACCAGAGAGGTTGTGAACGACTAGAGAGGTTGTGAACGACTAGAGAGGTTGTGAACGACTAGAGAGGTTGTGAACGACTAGAGAGGTTGTGAACAACTAGAGAGGTTGTGAACGACTAGGGAGGTTCTGAACGACTTGAGAGGTTGTGAACGACTAGGGAGGTTGTGAACGACTGTGGAGGTTGTGAACGACTATGGAGGTTGTGAACGACTATGGAGGTTCTGAACGACTAGAGAGGTTGTGACCGACTAGAGAGGTTGTGAACGACTAGAGAGGTTGTGAACGACTAGAGAGGTTGTGAACGACTAGAGAGGTTGTGAACGACTAGAGAGGTTGTGAACGACTAGAGAGGTTGGGAACGACTATGGAGGTTGTGAACGACTATGGAGGTTGTGAACGACTATGGAGGTTGTGAACGACTAGAGAGGTTGTGAACGACTAGAGGGGTTTTGAACGACTAGTGGGGTTGTGAACGACTAGAGAGGTTGTGAACGACTAGGGAGGTTGTGAACGACTTGAGAGGTTGTGAACGACTAGGGAGGTTGTGAACGACTAGGGAGGTTGTGAACGACTAGGGAGGTTGTGAACGACTAGGGAGGTTGTGAACGACTAGGGAGGTTGTGAACGACTAGAGAGGTTGTGAACGATTAGGGAGGTTGTGAACGACTAGGGAGGTTGTGAACGACTATGGAGGTTGTGAACGACTAGAGAGGTTGTGAACGATTAGTTAGGTTGTGAACGACTAGGGAGGTTGTGAACGACTAGGGAGGTTGTGAACGACTAGGGAGGTTGTGAACGACTAGGGAGGTTGTGAACGACTAGAGAGGTTGTGAACGACTAGGGAGGTTGTGAACGACTAGAGAGGTTGTGAACGACTAGAGAGGTTGTGAACGACTAGGGAGGTTGTGAACGACTAGAGAGGTTGTGAACGACTAGGGATGTTGTGAACGACTAGAGAGGTTGTGAACGACTAGAGAGGTTGTGAACGACTAGAGAGGTTGTGAACAACTAGAGAGGTTGTGAACGACTAGAGAGGTTGTGAACGACTATGGAGGTTGTGAACGACTAGAGAGGGTGTGAACGACTAGAGAGGTTTTGAACGACTAGAGAGGTTGTGAACGACTAGAGAGGTTGTGAACGACTAGGGAGGTTGTGAACGACTTGAGAGGTTGCGAACGACTAGGGAGGTTGTGAACGACTAGGGAGGTTGTGAACGACTAGAGAGGTTGTGAACGACTATGGAGGTTGTGAACGACTAGGGAGGTTGTGAACGACTTGAGAGGTTGTGAACGACTAGAGAGGTTGTGAACGACTAGAGAGGTTGTGAACGACTAGAGAGGTTGTGAACGACTAGAGAGGTTGTGAACGACTAGGAGGTTGTGAACGACTATGGAGGTTGTGAACGACTAGAGAGGTTGTGAACGACTAGAGAGGTTGTGAACGACTAGGAGGTTGTGAACGACTAGAGAGGTTGTGAACGACTAGAGAGGTTGTGAACGACTAGAGAGGTTGTGAACGACTAGAGAGGTTGTGAACGACTAGAGAGGTTGTGAACGACTAGGAGGTTGTGAACGACTAGGGAGGTTGTGAACGACTAGGGAGGTTGTGAACGACTAGGGAGGTTGTGAACGACTAGGAGGTTGTGAACGACTAGAGAGGTTGTGAACGACTAGAGAGGTTGTGAACGACTAGAGAGGTTGTGAACGACTAGAGAGGTTGTGAACGACTAGAGAGGTTGTGAACGACTAGAGAGGTTGTGAACGACTAGAGAGGTTGTGAACGACTAGAGAGGTTGTGAACGACTAGAGAGGTTGTGAACGACTAGGGAGGTTGTGAACGACTAGAGAGGTTGTGAACGACTAGAGAGGTTGTGAACGACTAGAGAGGTGTGAACGACTAGAGAGGTTGTGAACGACTAGGGAGGTTGTGAACGACTAGGGAGGTTGTGAACGACTAGAGAGGTTGTGAACGACTAGAGAGGTTGTGAACGACTAAGGAGGTTGTGAACGACTATGGAGGTTGTGAACGACTAGAGAGGTTGTGAACGACTAGAGAGGTTGTGAACGACTAGGGAGGTTGTGAACGACTAGAGAGGTTGTGAACGACTAGAGAGGTTGTGAACGACTATGGAGGTTGTGAACGACTAGAGAGGTTGTGAACGACTAGAGAGGTTGTGAACGACTATGGAGGTTGTGAACGACTAGAGATGTTGTGAACGACTAGAGAGGTTGTGAACGACTAGAGAGGTTGTGAACGACTAGAGAGGTTGTGAACGACTAGGGAGATTGTGAACGACTATGGAGGTTGTGAACGACTAGGGAGGTTGTGAACGACTAGAGAGGTTGTGAACGAGTAGAGAGGTTGTGAACGACTAGGGAGGTTGTGAACGACTAGAGAGGTTGTGAACGACTAGAGAGGTTGTGAACGACTATGGAGGTTGTGAACGACTAGAGAGGTTGTGAACGACTAGAGAAGTTGTGAACGACTATGGTGGTTGTGAACGACTAGAGAGGTTGTGAACGACTAGAGAGGTTGTGAACGACTAGAAAGGTTGTGAACGACAAGAGAGGTTGTGAACGACTAGAGAGGTTGTAAACGACTAGAGAGGTTGTGAACGACTAGGGAGGTTGTGAACGACTGTGGAGGTTGTGAACGACTATGGAGGTTGTGAACGACTATGGAGGTTGTGAACGACTAGAGAGGTTGTGAACGACTAGAGAGGTTGTGAACGACTAGAGAGGTTGTGAACGACTAGAGAGGTTGTGAACGACTAGAGAGGTTGTGAACGACTAGAGAGGTTGTGAACGACTATGGAGGTTGTGAACGACTATGGAGGTTGTGAACGATTATGTAGGTTGTGAACGACTAGAGAGGTTGTGAACGACTAGAGAGGTTTTCAACGACTAGAGAGGTTGTGAACGACTAGAGAGGTTGTGAACGACTAGGGAGGTTGTGTACGACTTGAGAGGTTGTGAACGACTAGGGAGGTTGCGAACGACTAGGGAGGTTGTGAACGACTAGAGAGGTTGTGAACGAGTATGGAGGTTGTGAACGACTAGGGAGGTTGTGAACGACTAGAGAGGTTGTGAACGACTAGAGAGGTTGTGAACGACTATGGAGGTTGTGAACGACTTGAGAGGTTGTGAACGACTAGAGAGGCTGTGAACGACTATGGAGGTTGTGAACGACTAGAGATGTTGTGAACGACTAGAGAGGTTGTGAACGACTTGAGAGGTTGTGAACGACTAGAGAGGTTGTGAACGACTAGAGAGGTTGTGAACGACTAGAGAGGTTGTGAACGACTTGAGAGGTTGTGAACGACTAGGGAGGTTGTGAACGACTAGGGAGGTTGTGAACGACTAGAGAGGTTGTGAACGAGTATGGAGGTTGTGAACGACTAGGGAGGTTGTGAACGACTATGGAGGTTGTGAACGACTAGAGAGGTTGTGAACGACTAGAGAGGTTGTGAACGACTAGAAAGGTTGTGAACGACAAGAGAGGTTGTGAACGACTAGAGAGGTTGTGAACGACTAGAGAGGTTGTGAACGACTAGAGAGGTTGTGAACGACTAGGGAGGTTGTGAACGACTAGGGAGGTTGTGAACGACTAGAGAGGTTGTGAACGACTAGGGAGGTTGTGAACGACTAGAGAGGTTGTGAACGACTAGAGAAGTTGTGAACGACTAGGAAGGTTGTGAACGACTAGAGAGGTTGTGAACGACTAGGGAGGTTGTGAACGACTTGAGAGGTTGTGAACGACTAGGGAGGTTGTGAACGACTAGGGAGGTTGTGAACGACTAGGGAGGTTGTGAACGACTAGGGAGGTTGTGAACGACTAGGGAGGTTGTGAACGACTAGAGAGGTTGTGAACGACTAGAGAGGTTGTGAACGACTAGAGAGGTTGTGAACGACTTGAGAGGTTGTGAACGACTAGAGAGGTTTTGAACGACTATGGAGGTTGTGAACGACTAGAGAGGTTGTGAACGACTAGAGAGGTTGTGAACGACTAGAGAGGTTGTGAACGACTAGAGAGGTTGTGAACGACTATGGAGGTTGTGAACGACTAGGGAGGTTGTGAACGACTTGAGAGGTTGTGAACGACTAGGGAGGTTGTGAACGACTAGGGAGGTTGTGAACGACTAGGGAGGTTGTGAACGACTAGGGAGGTTGTGAACGACTAGGGAGGTTGTGAACGACTAGAGAGGTTGTGAACGACTAGAGAGGTTGTGAACGACTAGAGAGGTTGTGAACGACTTGAGAGGTTGTGAACGACTAGAGAGGTTGTGAACGACTATGGAGGTTGTGAACGACTAGAGAGGTTGTGAACGACTAGAGAGGTTGTGAACGACTAGAGAGGTTGTGAACGACTAGATAGGTTGTGAACGACTATGGAGGTTGTGAACGACTAGAGAGGTTGTGAACGACTATGGAGGTTGTGAACGACTATGGAGGTTGTGAACGACTATGGAGGTTGTGAACGACTATGGAGGTTGTGAACGACTAGAGAGGTTGTGAACGACTAGAGAGGTTGTGAACGACTAGAGAGGTTGTGAACGACTATGGAGGTTGTGCACAACTAGAGAGGTTGTGAACGACTATGGAGGTTGTGCACAACTAGAGAGGTTGTGAACGACTATGGAGGTTGTGAACGACTAGAGAGGTTGTGAACGAGTAGGGGGGTTGTGAAGAACTAGAGAGGTTGTGAACGACTAGGGAGGTTGTGAACGACTAGGGAGGTTGTGAACGACTAGGGAGGTTGTGAACGACTAGTGAGGTTGTGAACGACTATGGAGGTTGTGAACGACTAGGGAGGTTGTGAACGACTAGGGAGGTTGTGAACGACTAGGGAGGTTGTGAACGACTAGGGAGGTTGTGAACGACTAGAGAGGTTGTGAACGACTTGAGAGGTTGTGAACGACTAGAGAGGTTGTGAACGACTAGAGAGGTTGTGAACGACTAGAGAGGTTGTGAACGACTAGAGAGGTTGTGAACGACTAGAGAGGTTGTGAACGACTAGAGAGGTTGGGGTAAATAAAGGTAACTGTGCCAGGACGACACGGGTCGGCGTTGAAGAGGTCATCATCATGGATCTTTCTCCCGTCCCAAAAAATGAGTCAGAAGTGTGGATTGGTCCAAGTGTTCCACGTCTAGTGAAGTGTTCTCTGAAGTGATCCACGTCTAGTGAAGTGTTCTCTGAAGTGATCCACGTCTAGTGAAGTGTTCTCTGAAGTGATCCACGTCTAGTGAAGTGTTCTTTGAAGTGATCCACGTCTAGTGAAGTGTTCTCTGAAGTGATCCACGTCTAGTGAATGTTCTTTGAAGTGATCCACATCTAATGAAGTGTTCTCTGAAGTGATCCACGTCTAGTGAAGTGTTCTCTGAAGTGATCCACATCTAATGAAGTGTTCTCTGAAGTGATCCACATCTAGTGAAGTGTTCTCTGAAGTGATCCACATCTAGTGAAGTGTTCTCTGAAGTGATCCACGTCTAGTGAAGTGTTCTCTGAAGTGATCCACGTCTAGTGAAGTGTTCACTGAAGTGATCCACGTCTAGTGAAGTGTTCTCTGAAGTGATCTACGTCTAGTGAAGTGTTCTTTGAAGTGATCCACATCTAATGAAGTGTTCTCTGAAGTGATCCACGTCTAGTGAAGTGTTCTCTGAAGTGATCCACATCTAATGAAGTGTTCTCTGAAGTGATCCACATCTAGTGAAGTGTTCTCTGAAGTGATCCACATCTAGTGAAGTGTTCTCTGAAGTGATCCACATCTAGTGAAGTGTTCTCTGAAGTGATCTACATCTAGTGAAGTGTTCTCTGAAGTGATCCACATCTAGTGAAGTGTTCTTTGAAGTGATCCACATCTAGTGAAGAGTTTTCTAAAGAGAACCAGCATGTAGTGAAGAGTTTTCTAAAGAGGACCAGCATGTAGTGAAGAGTTTTCTAAAGAGGACCAGCATGTAGTGAAGAGTTTTCTGAAGTGTATCAGCACTAGTGAAGAGTTCTCTGAAGAGGACCAGCATCTAGTGAAGAGTTCTCTGAAGAGGATCAGCATCTTGTGAAGCTGGTCCTCTGAAGAGGACCAGCTTCTAGTGACAGCATCTAGTGAAGAGCTCTCTGAAAAGAGTCAGCATGCCAAAGTACACTCGAATGCTACGAGTCCTTACTGGAGTGTGCGCTCTTACCAGAGTGGTAAAAGGGTTTAGAGAGGTAATGCAATTATAAATTTCTTTGGAAACAAAATTGACAGAGTTCTTCATATTTGTTTGTTAAGAGTAAATATAAGCAGGCTGTCATTAAATAGGATGATAATATTTTTTAACGTAAGTAGATTATGTCTTCAGTCAAATTGAACTTTTTCGTATATAAATAAATGGAACAATACATTCACTACCGCTCGTTTTGTCCTCGTGTGTTAAGAAAACACTATTTATGTAATCGGTAAACGTCTTTTATGCTCACATAATACGGGCATATTTAGTTTTCAGTCGTCCTCCAATGAATTAAAAGGTAAGAAAAAATAGTGATTTAGAAATCACATTATGATTACCTATCCTTGGTAATAACGACGGTTTCACGCTTAAGAGGAATCCCTAATAATATTTACCCAGATCACCGACATTAAACCATTATGGAGCCATTCACTGATTCCATGACAATACATTTGGGGGGGGAAATTAGATCCTGTCTAATTCTCATGCACACTCAGGAAGGGGACTTCGACTGGAACGAGCCGACACAAGGACTAGTACTGGGGTCGTTCTACTGGGGGTACGCTACCACGCAGATCTTGGGGGGAAGGGCGGCGGAGTACTTCGGGAGCCGCATTGTGTTTGGCCTCAGCGTCTTCCTCGGCTCCCTCCTCACCCTCCTGAACCCTGTCTGCGCCTGGGCGTCCCCGGAGCTCTTTATCTTCATCAGGATTGTGCAGGGCGCTGTTCAGGTACGTCACGGGCTAGGACCTAAAAACTAAATAGTATTCTCGCACTGAGTTTACGACTAAAATCAATATCACCGAGACTGCGATAGACTATTCTTAAATTACCCCTGTATATCAGGGATATACAGAGATAATACAGGAATAATATATCTGTATTTAATTTACACCTATATTTAACTGACGAGTATATCCCTAAATATATTAAATGATACTTATATTTAAATTATACCTTTATATCGGGAATTCTGTCTTGAATACGAGTACCACAGAGTCTAAGGAGTATGTGTACTATAGGTCGAGTTGAACTGTACCCTCTTCTCACATGATGACTCAGAGTTATAGAATATATATACTAAATATTAATACCCAACACTTCTAGCCACTACTACTGTATCCGGCATACAACTTTTTTTTTAACTATCAGGTTACACAAAACCTGTTACAAAATATTTGTACTTTGTGTGTATGGAATTATCTTAACAATCTTGATTAGGAGAAAATGTAGGTTAAGTTTACTCGCAAATACAAATTTCACCGAGGACAGTATATAAAAATAGTAATTAAAAAAATTATGTATTCAACCAGAAGATAATAAATTGGTGGTAAAAAAAGTCTGAAGTCGTATCTAATGTGACCGGACGCAAATGGCATGACAGAGATAACGCTCAGTCAAAATAGACCGAGAGATATCGAAGATTACAAGTCTCCTAGAGATTGATGACTTGTACGGCCCCAAGGCCAACAGATGTGACAGGTGACATGTATGTTGTAAGACCTTCTTTCACACGTGACATGTCTGCAGGGTGTCACCTTCCCGGCCTTGTGTCATCTCCTGGCTACGTGGATGCCGCCTCAAGACAAGGCCAAGCTTGCCTCCATCGTGTATTCTGGTGAGTTTATATTTAAAGTTGGTCACGATGCAAAACGATTGGTATGTCTTGTTTCTATAGAAGGGAATGTGTCTGTGTCTGTCTGTGCATCCAAAGTTGGAGGTCACACGCTTAGAGCAGCTTCACCAAGCTTTGTAGGGTGACTGGTCTTTGCCTGGGGATGGCCATGGGCGGGTCGGGGTCGAGACCCCAAGCCTCGTCTTGGCATGAAATCACAAATATTGCTAATTTCCAATCTTGCTATTCTGTCGTTAATTTGAAAATAGAGCAGTGGCTATTCTGGCTGGTGTTGTGCCAATCACATTAATAATAATAAAAGTAACAAAGTAAATAAGACTGCTTGTGACCTGTACTGTGTGAGAGCAGTGGGTAATGCAAAGAGAATAAACACTTAAAACGTTTAATATAACAAAAAATACTTTAATAACATGCAAAATATAGTTCCTTATCCACTTGGCGATAATACTATATACAATACAAAAGAAATATAAACACAGGTGAGTTTTTATGTTAAGCAAAAGAATGGTGCAAATTAATACAATATACAAAAGCTGTTTATCTACTGTTTCCTGGCGAGGCGACAGTGTATGTTACTACTTGAGAGCACAAAGTGTATTCTGAGGACTGGATATCGGTGAGCTACTTATATATGCAGGCCAGGCCAGCGTAGATGGCGCTCATGTCGTGGGTAACCATCGGTCGGCAATTAAACAAGCAGTTAGTGAATGGCCCTGGGTCTCTGCCTAGACAGCAGGTGTCCAGGTGTCTTGGGTAGTAGATGGGGGGGGGGGTCTTGTCTAGACACTGAGGCTTCTGAACACGTATTGTTGTTGTTGTTGATGTTGATTCCTTATGTTGGAGTATGCAGATACGTTGGTGAATAATCGGTAAAGTGAACAGGCAGGATCTTCTGCCTAAGCAGGAGATTACCATAACACTATATACCCGACTTCATCTTCGCTAAGATTCATCAAGCATATTATTTTCTATATGATTAAATGTTTGTTTGTCATGTTAATTTATTAGGACAGGATGATCACAGGGATGAAGTCAAGGGGATGAAGGAGAGGGAAAGGTGCAGGTTAAGGAGAGGAAAGGTGGAGGAGAAGGAGAGGGAAAGTGCAGGTGAAAGAGAGGGAAAGTGATAGTGGAGTAACCCAGCTCAGCTGACTACTTTGCATCCCTTGTAGATGTGATGCTACACGGTTCTTTCTCGGTCGCTCCGACCTTCAGGTAGGAGAGCGGATTTTTAGAGTCACTCCTCATCTTCAGACCTCCTCCCTAGTACGAGCACTTTCCCTGGAACGTATTTACAAATATCGGATGGAAATGTGCGCAGGTGCTGCATGCCCGAGACTAACTAAGCATCATCGTTTATGTTTGCACAACACACAGAAAATCTAACTTGCTCTGAATTAGTACAAATACAAAATAGGCTACAATATTCGATTAGCAAGGATTCAGTACAAGAAAAAATATTTTGTAAATATCAAAGGAGGGTAAGGATGAGGGATGGTGTTTCTTCAGAAAAACATAAAATGCATGTAAGGAAGGGGGATGTAGGAAGGTTTCCCTTCGTCAGATTAAGGCACAGTCATGTGCTGAAGATCACCACTCCTCCCACCAGGGATGCAGGTGGGCGTGATTGTGGGCTCTGTGGGAAGTGGGTGGTTGTGTGACTCAGAGTTCCTGGGAGGGTGGCCATCCACCTTCTACGTGCTCGGGGTGGTAGGCCTGGTCTGGTGCGTGCCGTGGTTCCTCCTCGTCCACGACACGCCCACGCTCCACCCAAGGATCTCTCCAGCCGAGCTAAGCTACATCCAGTCCAGTGAGGATTCTCTTGCTACAAGTAAGGTGAGAAATTTATACATTATGTTCCTAATATTATTTACTAATCGTCACACCCAGATTTGTACGAATGATATGTGCAATTACCAATTCCAACAATATTTCCATATAGAAGTTAAACGATCTGACGAATATTTAAACTAAATTTAAAATTTCACGTTAAAAACATTTACTATCATTCTTTTCGAGCATGTTTGAGCAGTTTATAGTGAGAGAGAGATTGGGACGATATTTGTCTTGATTTGAGCAAAGCCTTTCATACTATAACTCATAGAGGCTGATTAGGAAAGTAGTGGTCTATGGTATTGAATAGTATAATATTCAGCTTGATTTAGATATGGTTATTGAAGAGAAAGCACAGGGAGACAAATTGTCTCCATAAATGGAGACAAATGTGAGTTTGAAGTTGTGCCAAGTGGATATAAATAGGAACTGCCTTACGTGAGCCAATAGGCATTTTTCAGTTGCCTTTATTCTTATGATATGTTTTAATGTACCCTGGGATGTTATGTGACCCCTGTCCTTCTAATTACCATGTATGTAATTGATTTTCAAAAGTTTGAACAACAACATTAGCAAATTTTCCGATGATACTAAAATGGGGTGAAACATAATTGATAGATTACTCAAATTTACTACA
Source organism: Procambarus virginalis (assembly GCA_020271785.1). NCBI lineage: Eukaryota > Metazoa > Arthropoda > Malacostraca > Decapoda > Cambaridae > Procambarus > Procambarus virginalis. The sequence continues at coordinate 11,408 of WNGS01094799.1, forward strand.
AGACGACTTATACGTTAAAATGGAATAAAATAGTAACAAATCTAGCATAAGTAATTATGTAGTAATAGTAAATTACTGCAAATTACTAAATGTAGTAGTAGCCAATACTGACAACTGTAGTCTTCTATGCCGATGGCATAGTAATAGACTTACCAGCTGAACGATGATGAAATAGCTAAATGCAAATGCATAAAAAATATGGTTGCCAAGATTAGTAGCGCTCTTTAGCCAAGAAAGCAAAGCATAAATATTCCACGTAAGAGAATACCGAGATGCATAACAAGGAGAGTAATAAGAGTTACTATGATTCTACACCTTACCTTACAGCTTGCCCTGGTCTGGGCCCCCTGTGATACCCAGGTCAGTTCTGGACGCCGTGCGATGGAATGCAGACAAATTATCTAAGAAATGTGCAGTTAACCTCTGAAATTTTGAGTCTATTTTTGAGGATTTAAAAATGCTTAATTTTTATTATCTAAAAAAAACGAACGTAAGGAGAAAGTAAAATGAAGGACGGAAATGGATGGAGGTTTTTGAAATGGGCGTTTTTGTCTATTTCCTCAATAATTTGCGAGCCCCAAAGTATTACGAGGCTGTCCTTAACCCATGGTTGTTATTGTTATGGATGAATTAATACAATTTCTGTGCTCGTAACTCGTTTATAGACTCAGCTACAATGTAGCTGTACAATTAAAGAGGTACAGTTTTCGTACATCTTGTGTGCTTTATGAATCCCGGTAAAGGAAGATAGCGCCAACAACGTAAAGAAGAGAATTATTGGCACACATAATATGTCCTCATTGACATGTTAACAGCAGGCACAACAAAAAAAAAGACTGGGGGATTTCGAGCTTGAGTGCGCTCCCACGCATGGCATGGCAACATCCAGCGACTTTCTGACCACATTAATATGTTCTGGGAACTAAGTGTAAATTTTATCATTAAATTCAAAATCTGTGTGCAGCTTTGTCAGTAATATAATGCCTACACAAATGGTTGTTCTTCAATTGCATTACATCAAGTTTAAGCCAAACTGGTCTGTAATTCAGGAACTGCCATCGTGCTTCAAATTTGTATTTCTTGAAAGAAACTGTAAAAACTCTGACTGGATTTCCTTTTGTATCTGATTGTATTTCTGTATCTCAAACTTGAATCTTTTATCCAATTTAAGATTAAAGTGATCCCATGGAAAGCGATCATGACGTCTCGTCCGATGTGGGCGGCGATAATGTGTTACGTGGGCTCCAACTACTTCTTCTTCACCCTCCTCACGGAGTTACCTTCCTACCTCAGCAACATCCAACACTTTGATATAAACCAGGTCAGTACTCTAACCCCTTTGCGGGCTCACCATAGCCCGTGCTACATGCAAATTTCTTTCTGAGTAGCTAAATCTAAAACCACAGTAATAACTCTAATCCCCCTGCGTGTTTGAGCTGTGCCTCTTACCAACTTAATAAGGTAACTAACTATCAAGAGCCTCAGGAACGCAAGATCACCGATGAAGCTAGGTGCTTGGTTACACACCTACACATAACATTTAATGGTTCAATAGGCTTTCTTCATTTTCCTTTATCATTCAAAAACCGAAAAATATCATTATATAAATTATGTTTTGTTCAGATCTGTCGCTCGTGTGAGAGAGTAATGGCCAGGATCAAAATAGGCTACTGGAACATTTGACAGATGGATTCACTTAACGAATTCCCTAATCCTTAGCATTTCCGTGTGTAAACTCTCTACACTGATCATACTTTGAACATATGTGATTGAACGTCCAGTCATAAGGCCTGCTGGTATGACGTATATGAACTTTTGTAATTACTTTATACAATCTGTTGTTCTGGAATATACCCTGCGGAATGAGGCGCAGGGAATATTCCAACCACAACCACCAGAGCAGCTGCAGAAATGCGAATGGTCATGTTAATAAGCCAAAAAAATCGTACCCCCTTTTCAGCAGCTGCTATAGCTAACCTTCCTGCCTTCCTTCCTTCCTTTCTTGTACCCTGCTCTGTTGAAATAATATTGGGTACGAGGAAGGACATAACATTCCAGACAAACACACGAAGATTTATTTTGTTCTCCGCTACACAGAACGGTTTGGTGGCCTCGCTGCCCTCTCTGGCAATGATCATCGTCGCTGTAATATGGGGTATGCTGATGGAAGCACTAACGAAGAGACGGGTGCTGTCCGTACTGTCTGTGAGGAGGCTCTCCTCTGCCGTGGGTGAGCATCACCAACACACACCACCTTGTTGTGTATGACTGTGCCATACTCGTCTGACAGCATTTTTAGCATAAATACACACACACAGTGCTACCATAGATAAACAAACCGAGCCAACGCGATACATTATACAAAAATCTTTCACTACTGATGCCAAAGAGTACCTGAAATAATCACAGAGTACAAAGATTCTCAATCAGTCAAGAGTATTGATAAGATAATCAGCGAGTGACATATCGACATGAGAAAAACCAGAATGAGGAGACACCTGTGAATTATGATCCAAAATGAGGCTGACAAAATGTCAGGCAAATAAAAAAAAACAGTATATGGAATTCACTCCAAAATGAATTTAAACAATTTCATACCTATATGTAAATCAAAAGTAAAAAAAAGTACCTAACTTCACAGTATCTCACCTTGTGCTACTCACTCCGTATATTACCTATTCTAATTCTTTTACGACGTACCTATCATTACACTTATTTGTTAGATTAAGGGCCTGTCCGTGACACTGTGTGTGCCAGTCCCCTTGCCAGAATGTGCCACTTTCACAACCCTCTGTACCTTTTGGCATATTAAGAAATAAATTCATAAATAAATGTGTGGAGAAAGTTAAATAACCGAATATATGGAGAAAGTAATGGCTTCTTCCATATATTCAAACGGTGTACACAAGAGAGTGTATACCGTTTGAGTGTATAATGTTCACCTACCAATTATACCCAGTCAATACATTTATTTGCGGCGGAATACGGGAGTTTAAGCTCAACTCGCTCAAGCACAACTAGGCACACACGTTAACGCACATTTAAATAATGAAACACTTATGCCATCACAATATTTAATTACACAGGATCCTGTTCTCTTAGTAATAAACGGAAATGCTTTGATGGGCCCGGGCACCGCTCTCTAATACCTGCACACTCTCAAACAATGAAGCACAACTGAATGAAGGACGTTCATTTAAGACCTTGATATTGCCTTTTCACATACATGTATATCAGACAACAGAGCTGGGTAGGAGTAGGCATCCATCAGTCACAGGAGACTATGGAGTTGCGCTCTGGTTGACGGTCTGGAGTAGCCTCACTAGGGCGCAAAGCCAGGGTAGGTTGATTCCATGTTTTGCCACGTGAGTTGGCTAACACACTTGGCAAACCATGTGCGAGAAGGGTGTCGTCAAATTAGGCACGCAACGTTCTGTGCGTCCAATAATTCCTGCACAGGACGATTCGACAAAGCTCGTTTTGTGTGTGTGTTAAAACTGTACATATTGCTTAGGCTGGCTTGGGGTCGAGTTAGATTTTAAATCGATTGGCGAACAGTCTTTAACCCTTAAATGGCGCATAGATATATACCATTTGACACCCACAGGCGCATACCAAAAAAAAATAATTTTTTTTCTTCCTAACCTGTTAATTTGTGTTCGCTGATCACGGGAAAAATAATAAATAAATCGTAAGTGGCATATATTGCCCACTATAGGGCGGGCAGGTCTTGCAAAAAATAGGCGCTGACTCAGTGTGCGTCCCAGGCGGTCTGTTGATCGCCAGCTGTCAGGCCAGAGTTGCCACAAAGAGATAATTACCTAATTATTTCAATGTCTCTGATTGATTTTTCATAGTGATTTTGTTGTAATATTATTCAATAGTGTGTAGTGTGATATATTTATATAATAAAATGAGTGAATCATCGCTGTACTCAAAAATATAGTGTGCATGTTGTTGATTCAATTGTGTTCATCAAACAGTGAACAAATACTTTGTCAGTTATTACACTATATACACAGGTTATAAATAAGTATCTGCATGTTTTGTTCACCATAACGAACCACTAAGTTGCTATTATGAGTCAAAAAGTAACGAGGAGTGACCGCCGTGTACCAGCCAGCCACTCACGCCCTTCCTCAAGTCACTTGACTCACTCACATTCTCCTCTCACAATACTGTTTTTGCCCTTATTCACTATATACAGACGCTATATATACGTATCTACATTCGTGTTCACCATAACGAACCACTAAGTTGGTATGCTGAGTGGCAGTGGCAGGCCGCCACTGGCTGCCAATCCCTCCCTCCCTCACCTCACCTCACCTGACTTGCCACCATTCTCCACCCACCATACTGTTTTTGCTTTTATATACAGACGTTATATATAAGTATTTACATGTTTTGTTCGCCATAACTGTACATCAAAGCTTGTATGGTGAGTAAAGGCACAAAGAAGTAGGACCTCACACAGTCCTCACAGATGGCTGCCTCCTTCAAGGCCAGACGCACTAATATTTCTCCTCCAACAATACCGCTTGTGGTGTTATTACGCTATATACACACATTATATATAAATATCTACCTGTTTTATTCACCATACTTGTACAAGTAAACTGGTATGGTACCCAAAGACCATCGTGGTCATCAGTAAACAACATGGTAAGTCCTGCAGACGACGCTCCTCCCTCACCAAAATGGTGGCTCCCAACCTACTCCTCTTGCTGTTTATACTCTGTATACACACGTTATATATAAGTATCTATATTTGTGTTCACCATAGCGAACCACTAAGCTGGTATGGTGAGTACAATCAATAAAAGGTGGCCACACACAGTCAGAAAACATCGCCACAATCCTCCCTCCATGGCGCACAGCGCTAAATATCACCACAATCCCTGCTAATATCAGACCCATGGTCAGTTTGATCACAGTCAGGGGGTCTTCTGTAATAATATTATCGCTACATAATAGCATGAACAAGCATATTATGGCATTTTTAGGCGATGCTGTGGTCACAAGCTGAACAGCAGTGCTGTGAGCTCATGCTGCGTGTGTCAGGCTTGGTAGCTTACTCAATACTGAGGCCCCTAACACCCGGAAGTTTGGCCCACGATTTTTTAAAAAAACCGCGTCTGTTTACAAAAGCCCTGATGAAGGTGTGGTGAACCCCGTGTATCCGCGGGCCGTTTAAATCTTGCGTAGTACTCCAAAGCATCATATGATGCAATGCGCAATTTACTGCAAGTCGGTCAAAGCATCATATGATGCGATGAGCAATTGAAGGGTTAATTGATGAAGATTAAGACACCCAAGTGGTGGCACGGGCATGAATAACCCATAAGAATAGTCTTTTGTACAAAGTGACTTTTACCCCTTCAGGATACTACATCCCTTCTGTACTCCTGTTCACCGTGTGCTTCGTCAAGTGCAACTCCACAATGGCCGTCGTCGTCATGACGCTGGCATTGGGCATCAACGGGACCTGCTACAGCGGTGGAAGCCTCATCGAGCAGGACATCGCGCCCAACCTAGCCAGCACCTTGGTGGGCTTCAACAACACCATCGGTGCTATCACAGGCTTCCTCTCACCTGTCATCACCGGTGCCATCATCAAGGGCAACGTAAGTCGGTACAAAAGTGATCGAGTCAGAAGAGAGAGGGGAAAGGGAGGTATTTCAGTCAGTAGAGGGCAGGGGAGCATTTCAGTTAGTAGAGAGAGAGGGACCATTCGAGTCACTAGTGGGAGGTTAGAGGATTTGATTCACTAGTGGGAGGGAGAGGGGCATTTGATTCATTAGTGGGAAGGAGGGAGGGGCGGCAGTTGAGTTAGTAGGAGAGGAGGGCATTCGAGCCATTAAGGAATAGGGGGCATTTGAATAAGTGGGAGATGAATCTCAGTCAATAGAAGGAGAGGATCATTTAAGTCAGTAAGAGGGCATTTTCTTTAATTTGCAAGAGGGCCGCCATCTTCGGTGGCCTAGAACAAGGCCTTTGACAAGCCAGCGGCTTGTCAAAGGTCCTCACATTTTTCCCCCAAGAATTTTTCCAGCTGAAATTTAAATTTAAGCGTCTTGGCATTGACACCCTTGGCAAGTAGGTTGTAGGAAAAATCTGCCAGCAGGAAATTATATATTTCCTTAATAATTTATTATTAATTTAATTTATTAGATTATTTCAAGTTTATTTATTAATTATTGATTTCTAATTAAAGTGGACTGTATGATTCAATAGTGGTTCTGCTAGGAACTTCCATTTGCAACCTGGGGATTTATTTAATAATCGCTTAATGAAAATTAATCGATTGGCTCAAATTTTTGGTAATTAGTTAATCTACAATAGTCAGTTATAACACAAGGAATAGCTTCGCTGTTATTTTGAATGTTACCTGATAATAAGCAATGGACACGCCTTTGTCATGTAAGCTGAAACTCATGGGTTAGGCTTTAATGGCGATGTGCATGGATGTAAGCCTCGTGTTGCACCAGGGAATGTGTTGAAATTTCCCCTTCCCTTGGACTTCACCTGCTGAATAGTTACAGAGTAGTAAACTACAACTAATATATGAGGCATATAACAGGAAAAGGATATTGTCAGTGATTAAACAAAGCTTACCTGTTCTGGGTGGCTTGCCCTGCAACTTAACCAATTAACACCAAATATACACATACAATGCCACTATGACATATACTAGTTTAATCAGAAATATAATACTTCCCAATACTAGCAAGCTCGTACTGTTGATAGGAGACTCTCTGGTTCGTTAGTAGTGCGACTCACAGGAAGTTTCTCTGTTAGCTTATGCATGTGTGTTGACTAGGGGCAAGTTTGTCTCTATAATGGCGTTTCTCCTTTCCCCCCACTCCCGGGGATGTGTTTTCTGGAAGGTTCGATTCCAGTCTTTTATTGGCAATGGGAAGGAGACCTTGATTTTTTTCTCGATTTAATTATGTCCACTCATAGTTACATTTTTTCATTTAATTTGATCCCCAGACTGGCATTTTATTGATTATTTAATGTAAGTGATATGAATTAATACAAATTCAGGTGATGTGTCAATAGTCCCAATTTCTAAGAGGAGCCACAACATTTGAAGTTTCCTTGAATGATTCACTAAGCTATTTAGGGTTAGTTAGTGTTAATGTTTGACAAACATAACAGTAATTGCTTAGTATGTTTGGAGTTAGTAATTAGTGTTGTAATTTCCAACATAGTACTGGGGGGAGGAACATGGGTAGGGGTCCACTGTTTAGGACTGGCGAATACTTCATTGCTCACTGTCAGAATTATTAAAATATTGCTTGAGTTTTAGTTTGTACCATTGTGCGACAGTTCATTCAGGATGGATGTCTTTTACTGAAGATGCAGGGGTGGGAAGTCTTTGGTCGACTTCATTTCCTGCTAGCTCCAAAGGAACCAATTTCTCTAGTGTCTTGAGACTAATGGTGCCTTTGCACTTCACTTTCGCAATCCTCAAGACACCCTGGCTGTCTGGATGAACAGAGACTATACGGCCCAGAGACCACTTTGAACGTGGACCGATACTGTCCACCAGAACAACATCACCAGGTTTTAAGTGAATTTTATTTTAGGGCTTATTTGCCCCATAGTCATAGTGATACAGTTAGGTATTCTCGAGTCTAAATGTCATTTCACCGACCTATTACTCTTGACAGATGTTTGTAGCTCTGAGCCAAATCACTCTCTCTGACAAAATAAGGATCTTCTAGTCCCTCGTCAATGAGGGACGCTAGAATGGTAAGAATCCTCCATACATCAGATGAGATGGACTTAATGGCTCACGTTGTGAGTGATCATCAGAGAGGTAGGTCATTGGTCTGTTATTGACCCGAGATTCAATTTCCGTGACAAAGAGTTAGGATGGTAGATCCATCTTTTGGAGGTGGAGGGTTTTCATTAGACAGCATTTTACTGTCCCCACCATATGCTTGTAGATGCCTCTGTGCCATGGTGTTTTGGGGAGTATAAATTTTCAATCGCACTGCCGTTGATTAAGAGCAGTGCATTCTACTGGGTGATTCCAAAACTCCATCTGGCATGCTTCCCTCCCACCAAGTTGGACCTATTGTCTGAAATCATCAATTTAGGGCAGGATCGACGCACAGCAAACTTGCAAAAGGCCTTTGATTGTAAGCGGCTCTTCACTCATGTTAGGGGTCATCCCTACGTATCTTCCCTCCTTGTTGTGGCACAGGTGAATAGGCAGATGTATGCCTTCACTGGAACTTTGTCCTTAGTGCTTGTTAGTATTAGTGCTCCTGTGTAATCTACACCAGTGGTCTCAAAAGGACGAAGGTGGACAGCTCGTTCCTTAGGGAGTGGTGGAGGTTCTGGATAAGGACACACGCGAGCACTGTACCTCCGGCAGACAACACAGGATTTTATAGGGGACTTTACAGTCTGGCGACCTTGAGGAAGCCAGAACAGTCGTCTCAATGAGAAGGTAACTAGTTTCCGACCATGTAGAGTGCAGAGTTTGTGTATATGTAATACAATTAGACTACTTACTCTGTGGTTACGGGAAAGAAACAATGGATGTTTCATTTCTAGATCTATCTGGGCCTGCTGTGAGCAACCCTTACACCTTAATATGTTATAGCTCTCTGTGTCAGTCAAGAGACACAGATCATTATAGTTTTTACAGGAAGGTTTCCGAAATCCTGCCCATAAGTTCCTGTTTGGTCTCTTTTGACCCAGTATTTTAGGGCAGTAGGGAATTGATGTTCGACTCCTATTTTGTTCGGGAAATCAATTACCCTTTGCATGACACCTATTAGTTTGTGGAGATCAGAGTACTGTTTAGGATCAATTACCAAAGTCTGAGGTGGTTCTGGTTTCTCAGTGAGAGCAGTAACATTGATCACAATGACTTGTGGCTTTTGTTTAGGCCACTGTTCACTCACTAGCCACTGAGGTCCATTAAACCACATCTCGTTTTGGCTGATTTCCTTAAGTCAGGCTTCTGGAGAGGTAGTCAGCAGGATTCTCTTCGGTGGGTACATATCTTAGTTTGTACCCAGCTGGCAACTCTCTTATTTCCTTAGCGCTTGCCTACGTAAGGAGGTTTACTATTGTTGGGTTTTACTGGCACATTTGAACAAGTTTGTACAAGACAGATGTCCCATACTCGAGTTGCAGGTGTTGGAAGTCTCTATGCGATTTCATTATCCTGCTAACATTTGTGATGTTAGGTTTCCAGCTTTATTAAATTTTATTTAGCTCAGAGGACTGAATGTGATCAATTATTACAGTCAAGTATGGTTCTGGAACTTCAGTGGGATCAGTGACATTGTTCGCAATGACTTGTGGCTGTTTAGGCTACTGGTCCCCTGACTATCCACCGAGGCCCATGAAAACTATCTCGGCTAATAATAATTGTATCAAAGTCAGTCTTCATGTTATATAATCAGGTGTGTTCTCCTTTGTGCTTATTTGGTGGAGGTTAATATTCAGCTGAAAATTTTTAATTTTTAGTTGAGTCGTTTGTCGGCAGGCATAGGCTTCTTCAATTTTAATACTGTACCTGTGAGTAACTTGTCTCCTGCTGACTTCAGCAGGTTCATTTCCTGTTTTTAGTGTATCCAGTAATGAACAGGTAGTAATAATAGAATCAACCAACTTGATTCCTTTTTCTTGTAGGAATTTGGATGTTGTTCCTGGATCATGGACATGTAGATCTAATAGAATTTGGTCGTCTACTATGACCTGTTCAGGTCGGACATATCCGCCTAAACGTCCTAGTGGTTTGACCACTTTGTAGTCTTGGGGTCTTGTGTTTGTCAGGACCCCTGATAGATTTAATTTTACCTGGGAGCCGGTCGGCCGAGCGGACAGCACGCGGGACTTGTGATCCTGTGGTCCTGGATTCGATCCCAGGCGCCGGCGAGAAACAATGGGCAGAGTTTCTTTCACCCTATGCCCCTGTTACCTAGCAGTAAAATAGGTACCTGGGTGTTAGTCAGCTGTCACGGGCTGCTTCCTGGGGGTGGAAGCCTGGTCGAGGACCAGGCTGTGGGGACACTAAAAAAGCCCCGAAATCATCTCAAGATAACCTCAAGATAACCTGTGTTACAGGCTTTAGTTTAAGTTTATCTGCCATCCTTTGGGTAGCAAATGTTTTTTTTGGGGGGGGGCCCTTGGTAAAATACTCCATGAGTGGTGACCTCGATCCTTTTATTTTTGACGATGATTTGGGCAGTAGTCCAAGTCGCATTAACTTTGGACGTTGTCGCTAGGACACTGAATTTTTCTCGCACCTTGCAGTACTGTACTGTGGTGGGATTCCTATCTCTCACCTTGGGGTTTGAATACTTTAATTTCATATGTCTGCACAGTGCTGCATGGTGCCGATCCCTTTTACATCTATTGCATATGTATAGTTGGGGCTCACAGTTGTTGACATTGTGTGATTTGAGACACCTTGTGCATTTATGCAATATATTGAATCACTTAACTCGGGTGTCTCTATCAGGATAATTGGTGCAGTGGTATATTGAATGCTCTTCTTTGCAGAATAAACATGTCCCCCAGCCTACAGCACGTTTGGAAGTTACCATGTCATGGGTGTACAGTCATGGATGAACCAGTAACTGTAGGCTTCTAGGGATTCACTGCATACGTGCCCACACTGTCTTGTTTCCTCCACTTTGGTGTGGAAGTAGTTGATTGGTATTTATTTGGAGTACTTGCTGAATCCTTTGGTCTCACTGATTTATCAGTGGATGAGTTTTCAGTGTCAGGTTCATTATTAGTACGGTGTTCTCTACTGACTTTTTCGTTTTAGGCTTGTCAGTTGAAGAATTTGATGTTGGAACTGCTTCTGAAGGTTTAGAGTAGGCTGTAAATTCCTTGTTTGATTGTCGTCTATCTACGACAAAATGCAAACCTTCCGAGATATCCTGCTTTGTCAGGACAGTATTGTGTTGATGTGAGCATAACTCATCTACTAGGGCAGTTTTCGTTGGATGACAACTTTGGGCATCCACTCAGCAGTGGTTATTTCAGCCATAAGGCTGAATGCTTTTAGTAGTGACTCAATCTCCGAGCTGAAGACTTGTAATGAGTCGGCGATTTGATCAGATTGGGGTAAGTCCAGCAATTGTCGTACTAGGAGTATGAAAACCTTTTCTTTGTCAGCATTATTCCTACGGAGCTAGACTGGGCGATTAGTGCTATCACTATTTTGATTTAACTTTTCTACTTCAGCTTCAGTTACTCCCTTTGGTTCACCTTTGAGGCACAATAATTTGGTAGCCTCAGGTTTTGAATTTTCAGAATCTCCAGAAATTGTGGGTAAACTGACTGAGGTCAGTTCAACTTCTGGTTGTGTAGTGTTGGGTGAAGCTGTGGTAGATGAGGCTTTGTCCTCGGTGATTGACTCGACGAAAGGATCTAACCTGGATTGAGATTTATCCTCATATTGATCCAGATCATCGTTAATATCATCCATTTAATTTCATGTACTGGTTGCTTGCTCTGGTGCAAGCCTCCTGGACATGTGATCCAGCCTGGTTTGAATTTCATTTCCATACTTGTCTAGGTCGGACATGGTGTGTTTCTTCATGACAGTTTCAATGTCACTGTCAAGGGGCATATTTTTGTAAAACTCGATCATTCTTTTCATTCGACAGAATTTGTTATCAGCCACCCGTATAGAGATTTCCAGCATGGCACATTCAACCACAGACTCATGTGGTAAATTCTCACATTAACTGACTAGTCTTGTCAGGAGAGCTTTATATACTGCTAAGCCACATTTTCTTCTCTGTAGTTCAGCCACTGTGGCTGATTTGTTAATTTTGGATGATCCCATAGCAGTTAAGAGAAGATAACTATGGTATTGGTTCATAGAAATGAACAATATTAAGTAGTAATAACCTAGGGTTAATATCCTATCACTAGGCTATATCATACCTCGCATAGAGGTTGGCACATAATAATAAATGTATATATATATATATATATATATATATATATATATATATATATATATATATATTATATATATATATATATATATATATATATATATATATATATATATATTAGCAGGCGGCTAGATATCTGCGAGGCACTACACATTAAGAAGTCAACACCAGTAATCAACAGTCAATTAACGCACAATTATATTCTACCCACTTCAAGACTCCGCTCCAATATAGAAGCATCAAGAAATATGGGCCAATAGGCCCTCTGCAGTTACTTCTATTCTTCCCTTTAGCTTATACCCATTGTTTCGTGTTCTGTGTTGTGTTGAAAGTTTGTTTTCACCTCATCCAAAACCATTGTAACATGTCACCTCACCCAAATGCAGGTATAAAAAAGAAAGTCAAAGCTGTTTGAACTGTTCAGTTATAGTTGTTGTGTGTGTGTAAACTAAAGTCTTTGAAAATGTAATAAGTTTTACGAAACGCGCTCAAGTGTCGCGTCAGACTAGAAATAAAAATGAACTTTAGAGAATTGATTTTTGAGTTACCATCAACAGTGAAAAAGAATATAAGAAACATTGAGAAAAATCGTGTTAGAATTATTAATCTTACTTTTTCGGTCATATTTAATAATATTTACAAATATTTACCACCATCTCCCAAGACCACTAGAGGAAGTGAGGGGTCAAATTTACGTTTTTCATCAAGTCCCTGTTGAATATGGGAAGACACTGTGTCTATGCTTATGCCCAACTTGCCTAAACACGCAAGAGTAGTTATTCAACTATAGAACACTTGATGAAAAAACGTAAATTTGACCCCTCACTTCCTCTAGTGGTCTTGGGAGATGGTGGTCTTTGGGGTGTTGAAATACCCCAGAATTACCATCTCTTTTAAGGCTCTGAGTGTGGTGCAGTGGGTTAACGCGTTACCTGTTATGCCTGGAGTTGGAAGGCTTCTGTGCTGGCTAGGGTTCGAGTCTCCTGGTGGGAAAGTGTTCTATAGTTGAATAACTACTCTTGCGTGTTTAGCAAGTTGGGCATAAGCATAGACACAGTGT